>JACXGJ010011705.1:0-19239 GCA_016801105.1 Esox niger | reverse complement strand
GTTCAAACTGGGTTGCGATTTAAAAGTCCTGACAAGGAAATGAGAAAATGGCTGTTTCAGATGTGGTGCAACAGATCATTGGGCTCGCGACTGCTCTTTGCCAGACATAAGAGACAGTTCCCACAAGAACAAACAAAGTTTTAGAATAACCATGAACGACCCAAGGGGAACACGCAGGAATGCTAACTGCTAGAGTGAGGGGTGTTGACGGTCAGAGGCGACAGAACAGGGAACATCAATCAGTGAGATCACTCCTTTTCACCACCCTGTATACTCTGATGTAATGCAAAACTTTAACGAACAAGTCTTTACAGAAGGTGTAGACTACCAAATCAAACTCAAAATATTTCCTAATTGTTGCCCTGTACAATTTTTTGCTAGAAATTTGATGACACAGCGGGGGATAACTTTAGAATGGTCTGACAAAAGAATGAGAATCAAAAGAAGTGTCATAAGAACCATTTAAAGAGAAGCGGTTAAACATTGTGTGAGGACTGCTTATCATTACTCTTCAAGGGACTTAGGGCCTAAAGCTTTTCACAGGATTTGTTAAAAAAAAAAAGATTTCAGAATGTCAGGATGGAGAGTTTGAGGAAGCAGTTTAAAGATTAAGTAAGATGGACTTTCGATGGTCTAATATGTATATGGTTGTTTCAGAAGGGTATTGGAGGTATAAGAACGATTGATAAAGCGGTCAAATATAGTGTCAACCATTATGATTTATGGGCAGATGTAACGGTGTCTAGACGAGCAGTCTGATTTCTTGTCTGGTAAGTATCTCTGTTGGAGTCGATAGCCAGTGCTGCTTGTGGTGGCCTACGACTTCCGTTTTTAAGCATTGTTAGGAAAAGGCATTGTTTTTCCACGTCCAGATAGGCCTGGCAGCACTCCCACCCCTCCAGTTAAAATGGCCAACTTTTTATGGTGAACCTATGGTGTTTCTTGCAGGATTTGAAAAAGTTCTCTATAGGTGCGTTTCTGTGCAATTGTCCATGTGAAGTACCGGGGTGTGTTCTTGTTTTGTTTTTTTCTTTAAAGTAGAGAGGTTGGACACCCTGTGTTTCCTTCTTTAAAGGCCTGTGTTTACTAGGTGGGAGAGCTTAGGTCCCTGGGTTAGCGGTATGTTTAGTAGGTGGGAGAGCGAAGGTCCCTAGGTTAGCGGTGTGTTTAGTAGGTGGGAGAGCTTAGGTCCCTGGGTTAGCGGTGTGTTTAGTAGATGGGAGAGCTAAGGTCCCTGGGTAAGCAGTGTGTTTAGTAGGTGGGAGAGCTTAGGTCCCTGGGTTAGTGGTGTGTTTAGTAGATTGGAAAGCTTAGGTCCCTGGGTTAGTGGTGTGTTTAATAGGTGGGAGAGCTTAGGTACCTGGGTTAGCGGTGTGTTCAGTGGTTGGGAGAGTTTAGGTCCCTGGGTTAGCGGTGTGTTTAGTAGGTGGGAGAGCGAAGGTCTTTGGGTTAGCGGTGTGTTTAGTAGGTGGGAGAGCTTAGGTCCCTGGGTTAGCGGTGTGTTTAGGTGGGAAAGCTTAGGTCCCTGGGTTAGCGGTGTGTTTAGTAGGTGGGAGAGCGAAGGTCCCTGGGTTAGCGGTGTGTTTAGTAGGTGGGAGAGCTTAGGTCCCTGGGTTAGCAGTGTGTTTAGTAGGTGGGAAAGCTTAGGTCCCTCGGTTAGCGGTGTGTTTAGTAGGTGGGAGAGCTTAGGTCCCTGGGTTAGCGGTGTGTTTAGTGGGTGGGAAAGCTTAGGTCCCTGGGTTAGCGGTGTGAAACCTCAGATTGGATTCTGCACCACATAGAGTGAGGGGAACTGGTGGTGAAGAGGTAAGGGTCTGACTGAATTAGCACTGCATAACCCTTTGGTAAGAATCAACCGTTTGTCACACCCAGTGGATCTCACAGACCTTGCCAGGCTCACTATCTACTAATTTCAGAATAAAATGTATATTTTGGCACATTTCACAAGGTTATTGTTTGCCTGAATATTTATTTTAAAAAATTAATCACGCCTACGCATTTGTAATAAAAAGTTGGACATTAACAGGGTCCTCCACAGAGGGAAAAAGGGCTGTGTGTCTGCCAGTTTTTGCGCTCTCCTTGAACTTGATTGACTAATTTGGTTACTAATTGGTTAGTTTCTACCTTCACCTGGTTGTTTAGGTGTAAACCGTGAACCAATTCATAGGAATAACCAAAAACCCACAGACACATGGCCCTGCGTGGAATGGTTTGGACACCCCTGCCTTATGGTAATAACATGTTTTAAAGGGCATTGAAAGAAATCGGCAGTTTTTGTTTAGTCATGTTTGATGTACACTAATGCCAAATGCATTTACTTTGTGGATAATGTCCGTTTATCTAGTAAAGCCCCCATTACTAAAGGGGAAGGGCTACACCAAATTGAATGTGGGGGGACTTAAACAATGGATAAATTAGAGACTTTTAATGTGATACAATAATAACGTTAATCTCTAGTAAAATATAAACTTGGTTTTATGAGATTCTTTCAAAATTGAAATTATGGGTTTTCTCTCTCCTTGCCTAGATACAGGCCAAGTGGTTGAATGAATGGATATACGTGTCACATCTCCCTTTGGTGCTGATCCGTCCCCTGGCTTGTCACAGCTCCAGCGGTCTACGTTGCTGGCCTTTTAGATGCCACCATTTCCCATCCATCTTGAACGCACCCCGGACTGTCCTGTTTCATTACTCACACCAGGTTCTCATTACCCAATCATTACATGTATAAATGTTCCCTCTGTTTCCCCATGTCTTTGTGATGTATTGTGAATGTGAAACGTCCAGTTGTTTTGACTCCAGACCAGCCATATCGATGTAGCTCTGTATCCAGGAAGTGTCCTGTTATCTCATCTTTTGTTTGTTTATGCTGCACTTTAAGCCGACCGTTTCTTTATAAGGGGCTAACTCTCCTCCAGAGTGCTTTGGGTTAAGGAAATAAACCTGTTGTTTTCATCACCAACCCGTGCCTGACTCCAACCCCTTCTACTCACTGTGACAACATAAGTAATAATCTTCAAAAGTTTAGGCAAACACACTGTGTCCCTTAAGGACAAAATATTAAATCCAAGACATCATATACATAGGGGAAAATGTTGAGTTGCTCTGTGGTTATGACAAGCTTTTTTTACTGTTGCAAAAGAGATTAGGGTCAGGCCAACCAACACAATTCTTTAAAAACGGAAAACAAACAGATTTGGAGGATTTTTGTAAAATTTTTGATCGGTTGTGATTTCTAATTCCTTCAGTTGAGTGATTTCGTTGAACACGTTGGAAAATTGTTGTTCAATGTGAGTGTTTTTTTTAAACTTTACTATTGAATGGTTTTCAGATCCATCCCAGGTAGCAGTGCTTATTTCCATGTATGTCCTGGTATTGTGGCTTCATTTATCTTTATTCTGCTTTCTCGTTTTTAATGACTAATGTAGTGAAAGCAGGGGGGATATATGATATGTATGATGATCATGAATTATTGGGTTTAAAAGAGCTGAGCTCAGAGCTCAAGTGCAAAGGGTTACCTAGATAAAAATGTGGTTTGCATAGTTTTAAACTGAACATTGGTATCTGTTATGGCTTGTATTTTCCATTCCCAGGATTTATTTTCATGTGTTTAATTGTTATTGTTTTGTTTTGTGTAATGTCTAACTTTTTAATGGTTGAATAGATTAGATCTAACCTTTTTTTATTTGGCTAAGCAAAGTCAAGTCTTACCAGATACTGAAATCTTATAACACTGCCAGTTGCTATGGGACATAATTATAGCACAAGGAAGCAAACATCAACCAAAGAGGTTCTGTATGGAAAGGAACATTTGACATAGGTTATTATGGAAACATATCTTGACAAGGTATCACATTCACCCTAATGATGGGATCTATGAGATCCACAAGTTTTCAGGACTGATCTATTGTCCCCATTTCTGAGAGTGGAGGAATTTCTGTTGGGCTGTTGTAGGGCATTCATCGTATGTTATATGTTCAACATATTGGGACATCACAACCCCCTTTCTGCTGATTCTTCATGTCACAGACCTGGAAACGGACAACTGAGCGTGAGAGCAGTCCTACCCACAATCACCAAGCCCCCTGCATCACATCAAGCCAGGCGATTGGGTAGTCATTAAAGGCTATAAAAGAAATCACTGGAGCAAGCTGGTGCCTATTGATTCTTATCACTGGCGAACAAATAGTCAGGACCTTCAAGCTACACTGAAGTTTTTAGTGAAATTGTAAGTGTAACATAATGAGACAAGCAGAGAGATACGAGCATACCCTGAGAAAAGGCCATAATGACAAATGCACATAGAACTCAAAACTGAATAGAAAAACAAATGTTTTGTTTTGCGTGAATATCTGTCCTCCAGATGGCGAATGTTATGTAGCAGCCAACTCTGTTTGGAAAGATAAATGGTATTGGACTCACCTAAACATAGGAGAGTCCAACTACAGCTCTGTAAAAAATCAAGAGACCGCTGCACATTTTTCTTTTAAAAAAAGTTTAAAAGGAAAGTTTTAAATGAGGAACAGAAGGGTTGAAAATTAAGAAACCCCTGCCAATTGAACGCTTCTGTTCCTCACTCAAAACTTTCCTTGTCAACTTTTTTGGAAAGTGAAAAGGTGCAGTGGTCTCTCAATTTTTTCCAGAGCAGTATGTGAATAAATAGAGATGTTATGATTATTGTACTGACAGTTAGGGTTAACCCTAACCACCCCTTCCAGACCACCTGACCACACTAAGGTAGACCCATTAAAATAGGCTCCATGACATTTGCAATCTCCACGAGAGTTTCTACACCTGCATCATGTCACCCTAAACAAAGTAAAGAAAGAAGAGCACCGTTAGAGCCAGACATTATAGCCCTTAGGATCATGGTTGATGATGCAAGGCGTGAGAACATGACTATTTGTTGGATTTGCCAACACATACCAACATCCTCATGTTCCCCCATGTCAACGCCTGTTCCATTTTCAGTAGCTGACTGGTAGCAGCACAGTTGTTCAGCACTTAACAATCACCATTGTCCTATGGGAGTGAACATATTTACATTGTTCAGGCTAACTTACAATGAGCAGATAGGAGCTTTACGGGAGCAGGTCTATAGAGTCTGTGGTGGGGATTCATACAAAATAGAATCAAGTTAGATATGATCTTAGCCGCCCAAGGAGGTCTAGGCAAGGTGGTAAGGTCTGAGTGTTTTTCCTTTATTTCTGATGCACCACACAAGGTAATTAAGTTAGTGCATGAAACCAATGAGGGAATTGCAGAGCTTCACATAGTCCATGGATGGGATCCCTTCTCAGGGTTATCCTCAATGGTCGATCACATGGGGCATGATGATATTCATGATGTTAATTACTGTCTGCTGTTCTTGCCTTCTTACTTGCTTGTTGTATGTTAAATTCTTATTTAATAAAAGCATACGCGTCTAAGGTTAGGACAGTGGTGGTGGTCCAGATATATGCCAACAATGACCAGGCATTCCAGACCTGTTTCTATTCCCTAATTATTGGAATGATGATACCAGTGAACATTGACCACAATGTCTAGGGTATTGATTGTTGTGGCCAAAAGCTTAGTATTTTGATGCTTGACTATCTGTCAGTAAATTGTTTAAGAGTTAACATTAACTGTTGCTTAAATGTCAGAAAGGCAGATTGGAAATGTACTGAGCTAATGTATTGATTAATTTGGACCATTGTATAGGGGAGCAAGAAATCACTAGCTGAGGTTGATAGTAATGTACTGAGTCCATTTATTTAGAGAGTAGGAAAATGCAAGACGTGCTAATGGAAAGCTAAACCAATCAAAGGAACAAGCCTAGGCTGATTGATACCGGATAGACGTTTTGCTCAAAGGTCAGATATTTTGTTAGATGTTGTCACACCATCTTGCCTATACAGAAGGAGGCCTTACTGAGCTGCGCCCCAGAGACATTTGACTGATTACTTTGTTGCTGTGATTTCTCTCTCCTTGCAAGTAAAAAACTGCTGTTGTGTCAGAGAATTTAGATTTCTGTCTTGCCTATCACTGTTTTACTGGATGGACTTTATTTCCATCACAAACCCTCTATGCAATAATATATGCACTGATGAGCCAAAACATTATGACCTATGGCCTAATATGCTGTTAAACCACTCTGTGCCGCCAAAACAGCTCTGATAAACCGAGGCTTGCACTCTAAAAGACCCCTGAATGTTTCCTGTGGTATCTGGCACCCAGACATTGGTAGGTGGTAAATTGAATTGAGATCAGGGGAATTTGGAGGTCAATCAGGGGAGACCATTGCCATGAATGGCTGTACCTGGTCTGCAACGGTGTTTAGGTATGTGGCACCATTGACGTGACCTTGAAAAAAGCGAGGCTCATCGGACAAGGTAACCTTCCACTGATCCAAGGTCCAGTTCCAACCCAAATTTCCCATTGCAGTTGCTTTCAATAGTGGACAGGGGTCATCACGGTCACTCTAACCCGTCTCTGCAACACAGCCCCCATATGCAGGAGGGTGCAATGCACTGTGTTGTGACACATTCCAACTGTAACCATCATTGACTTGTGCCAAAGAAGTCCTTCTGTTGGTTCGAATCAGATGGGATAACCTTTGTTTCCCTCGCACATCGTAGAGCCTTGGGCGCCCGATCCCCTGTGGTCGGTTTTGGGTTTGTACCTCAGATGCCTCTTGGTAGGTACTCCCCACTGCTGATCGGCAGCACCCCACCAGCCTTGCCTTTTCAGAGATGCTTTCACCCAGTTGTCTGGCCATAACAATTCGGACATTGTCAAAGTCACTCAGGTCTTTACGCCTGTCCATTTCTCCTGCATCCAAAATGTTGACTAGAAGAACTGGTTGTTTGCTTACCATCTAATTTACCCAGACCTTGACATGTGCCCTTGTTAGGAGATTATTCAGTTCACCTGCGAGTGGTCATTATGTTTTGGCTCATCAGTGTTAAAAATGTTAAAAGTTAACCCTGGAACCATTAGATCCCAAAAACTACTAATTTCACAAGAAAGTGGGACAAGCCTAGGTCAGCCAGCTTGCGATTAGAAATTAGAAAGAGATTACTGTAGAAGGCTATCTAATAGCTATACAGTATCTATAATGAAAACAATGACTCTGAAATGGTCCATGTCAGTCCAGTTTGTCCACTGCAATACAAACAGTTTTATTTTAAGCTTACTATTATGTAGCTACTGAAGCTTGTGGTCAACAATGTTTTAGCTTATCTTGAACAAATCTTATTGCCAACATTTTTGGTCCATGGCAAGGTTCAAACCCCAGTCAGTTGCATGGATTTTCACATTTCTAACCACTATACTAAATTGGAGCCAACATGGTTCTCGAAACTAGTTCCCTACATTACCTATTATGAGAGTTTAGTGTAGAAGGCTATACTGTACCTATAATGAAAACAATGACTCTGAAATTGTCCCTGTCGGTGCAGTTCTTCCACCTCAGTGAAACCTACAGACAGTTTAAGTTTAGGATTATAATAAAGTAACAGCTGAAGCTAGCTATGTTTCAGCATATCTTGAACAATCTTAATGCCTTCTTTGTTCGGAGTGATATCTAGACATCTGCATTGCAGACCATGTCTCTAACCACTACACTATTTAACAAGGGGTGGTCACTCAGTCACACAGGCATTCGCTCTTCTTGGCCGGCTTCGCTTACATGGTCCATATTGGTATCTACCTCATGTAGATACCAATCCACTACATGAAACAACAGGGGTGTTGTTAGGCCAAGACATCCACGGCGGTAGCACCGTATCCTTTATGAATAGCCCCAGATCGTACATGCAATAAAATCAAAATTAATTATTTAACAATCATACAATGTGATTTTCTGGATGTTTGTTTTAGATTCCGTCTCTCACAGTTGAAGTGCAACTATGATAAGAATTGCAGACCTCTACATGCTTTGTAAGTAGAAAAACCTGCAAAATCAGCAGTGTATCAAATACTTTTTCTCCCCGCTGTAATTGTTAAAGCACAACAGCGTGCTGTTTCATGTTTTTTTTATTGATTTACATTTCAGTAACAACCCAACCTGCACTTCATTGTGACAGATTTGTGATTTAACAACTTTTGCCCCTTGTTACACTGCAGGTGGATTTGTTGCTGCCAGTGCTGTCTATACGCCCCTTTGTGTTTAAAACCTCTCTGCATTTTAAACTTTTCTTTAGCAATGTTTTTCATTTACTCCAAATCTGCTCTATTTTTTTCTTTTGAGTGTGAATAGGTTAACTTAATTCAGTTCAGTGAATTACAGAAAATTCTATTGAACATTAGAGTATTGTTTAGAACAGCACTGTTGCTCTCACTCTGGGTAGGTAAGGTTTTATTACTGATAGGGAGCTTAAGAAATAGCCACATTCCCACTGAGTCTCAGAGAGATTTGAGTCCCTCCAGACCTGGGAACAGTGTAGGTAACAAAGTGAAGTATATACACCCACAATGTAAGAATGATGCCCTTTGGAGACTGAGCGTTGTCTCATCCATTGTCTGATAAATGGGGAGTGATTCGATGCAAAGAATTAGGTGTGAATCAAAAACCAATTGGAGTAATTCCAAAACAAAATTCTTAGTCATTTGATGAAAAAGAAACCATGGGAAATGAATGTGTTAATTAAAGATTGAATAATAAACTGCCACAAGCAACTCAATATGAACTGAAGAACTACTCATTAGTGGATCTAATAGCACTGCAAAAATATGTGGTGTTTTTTTAAAATGTGGGGAAGATCGTTAATAAATCTGAAGTGACTGTGAGTTAACTAGGAAGGGATAAAAGCACTCCAAATTTCGGTGTATGTGTATACACTCTGAGTAGCTGCTCAGTTTAGTGTCAGCAGAATGGAGAGAGGATGGAATAGAAAGTGAACAGCAATTGTTTCTTTTCGATAGTGTAATATAATAGCCCTAGACCAAAATGATTTGTCAAACTCGACATATATGAATATGTCTGTATAATTTTTTGATAATTCATACATAATGGTTAAATGTACCAATTCCAGTGTATTCATTTAAACTTTTTGTAAGCTTAAATTGATAGCAACTTTCCCTGTTGTCCTTTGAAACGTTATACCTAAGCTATTTTACTATATAAGATGTAATCCCTGTTACCAAATATTGCAAGGCAAATCTATACCATAGTTGAATATACTATGACATTTTTTGGTGTGTGCACTTCTAAGGTTGTTTTTGTAAGTTACTGTACCTGATATTTGGGATGAACCTAGCTCAACTAATATTTCAAAAATAATTGTACCAGGCTCCATATATAGAGTATATTTTTGTTATTTGTCGTTAGCATCAAGAATGGTGGGAATGTGGTTGAACTGTTCTCTGATCTGATTATGGTCATCTATCAAAGATAGCTTATTCGAGAGCAATGTCAGCCAATTAAATGTTACAAGATAAAGTCTGTTCTCATACTCATTGTATTTCTTTACTCTATGAAAAAGTGACTAACCTTATTTTCATTGAGGAACTCTGTAGGCTTCCTCCTATGCAAAAAATAACTCAACTATATTTTATAATTCCTGACATCTTTGTTATTTCTTCCACATCGTCCAAGTAATTTTTAAAGGCTCCCGTCACATGATCACCCCAATGGAAGGTTCAAGCTCCTGACAAACACTGTTCTTAAAGTGACCTTACTTTGTGTCAGACAGATCACACCCAATCCCAATTAGGTTTAGGGGTGCAGCTGGTTGTTTGGGGAGAGGGGATGCAAGAAGTAGTTGTCACTCTTGACATTTTAAACAAGGATTGGTTTGCGAGGTGGGACTTTAAATCGTGATGTCAGATAGATGATCATGGGTCCCGAGTGCGCCTTTAGACAGCAATATTACCATGAAGGAAAAAATGACATTTTCTTTTTCAAGGACATTATTGTGAATCTTACCCCAAAATGCAATGGCCACATACCTTGTTATCAATTATATTTTTTATTTAACCCAAAATATGATTACTGATTTAAAGGCACAAGTGCTTTTAACGTCTTAATGGAGAGTGAACAATGCTGTTTGGCATCAGATAACTTTCTCCTGCCTGTTGAGAAACCCTCTAGGAAAATTGGCTAAAGGCTTTAATTAGAGACCTACATAGCCTTCAGAAGGTATTTGGACCCCTTGACTTTTGACATGTTTTGTTACAGATTTAATTGAAAAATAATTGCAATAGAGAAATAGAAATATCTCGTGTACGTAGGTATACTCTACATACTCTACAAGTGCCACTGGCAGCTTTCACAGCTTAGTGTGTTCTTGGCTATACCTCTACCAGCTTTACACACTTGGATTTGGTCAGTTTCTCCCATTCTTCCTTCTAGATCCTCTCAAGCTCTGTCAGACTGGATGGGGATTGTCAGCGTATTGTGATCTCCAGGTCTCCCCATAGATGTTAAGAGGGGTTCAGGTCCGGGCTTTGGTTGGGCCACTCAAGGATTTTCCCTGACTTGTCCCGAATCTACTCCAGCATTGGCTTGGCTGTCTGCTCGGTTGTTTTGGTGCTGGAAGATAAACCGTCATCCAAGTCTGAGGTCCTGTGTTGTCTGGATCAGGTTTTCCTCAAGGACCTCTTTGTATTTTGCCCCATTCATCCTTCCCTCCATCCCGGCTGCTGGAAATCATCCCTATACTATAATGATCCTACAACCATGTTTCACTGCAAGAACAGTATTAGCCAAAAGATTATATATACCTTGTTTTTTGTCAGACGTGGTGCTTGGCATTCAGTCCTTATAGTTTGATTTTGGTCTCGTCAATACAGATATTTTTTTTCCTCATTGTCAGTCCTTCAGGCGGTCATATTCCCTAACTCAGAGGAGTGGCTTCCGTTCATATTCCTTAACTCAGATGAGTGGCTCCCGTTCATATTCCTTAACTCAGAGGAATGGCTTCCGTTCATATTCCTTAACTCAGAGGAGAGGCTCCTGTTCATATTCCTAAACTCAGGGGAGTGGCTTCCGTTCATATTCCTTAACACAAGAGTGGCTTCTCTTCAATATACTTTACTCAGGAGTAGCAAGTCCATCCTGGGGGTTCTCCTATCTCCGCAAATAAACTCTGATGCTGTGTTAGTGTGGATTCTGGGTCACTAAGTTACTAAGTTTTGCCAGACGGACAGCTCTAGGAAGAGTCTTGCTGGTTCCAAACGTTTTCCATTTCACAACTGTATAGCCCACACTCCTCCTGGGAACTTTCTGTTCTTTAACCTTCCCCAGATCTATGACTCAACACGATTCTTAGAGGCCCATGAACAGTACCTTGGACCTAATGGCTTGTTTTCAGCTCTGAAATGCCCTGTGAGGATTGGCACCCTATATAGCCATGTGTTTCTTTAAAAATGTCCAATCAATTGAATTTCTCCATTGTAGCAAATGGTGGGAGTGCTTATGTACACGAACTATTGCATTTTAAGCAACAAATACTAAAGAGAAACAACAGAGATTATTGTTTCGTTTGTTCATTAATTATCCACATGTTCCGGTTTATTGTTTTTTGTTTTCTTGGTCCTCCTAACCATTCACATTTGAAAAGACTTTCTCTTGTGTATTTAGACTTAATTAAAACTTAATATTAAATTTGCATATTTCATGCAACAACATTCTGCTCTGACATCTTTAACTACGTGGAAATGCCCTTAAAACTGCCTTTTTATACATTGAGCAGTATATCGTGTATTTCTTCTGGTGCCGGGTTTTAAATTTGAGGTAAGTATAGGCTATGCAAAGAGGGAGAATTGCATCACATTGGAATAAAGTTCAAGTTAAGCACACCTAACTAGGTCAGAATCAAGGCCATGAAGAAAATTTGAAAATGATTGGTTCACACAATCAATTAATTTACATTTTTTGAAGTTCTAGCTTTACACACTTGGAGTGCGTGAATAGTTAATAATATGAGAATGCAGGATGACTGAGGATAGATTGATACAGTAAATGGCCATATTCTCACAAGGAGGCAGGGATAAGTTTTGATTAATTTTCTGACACAGTGATGAGCTGGAATCTGGGGGGAAAAACGTGTCAGTTGTGCTCATTCTCTGCTCGTTAGCCGGGCATGCGCGACACCCGACGCACGCCTTAATGCATCTGTTCATTTTCCTGTGACATAGTGCACGGAAAAACCCATTGCTTGTAATGCAAATTGCAAAACCATTCACTCTCGCGTCCATATCGTTTAAATTATTATTTTATAATGACATTTAAGATGAAAATGAATAACCCCGCTACAATGACACTCAATTTGGAAATCGTTTATTCACAAGAACTGCAATTAATTGAAATGACATCACCTCGAAAATGGAAATTAGCTATTAAAATGCTGCAGACTTTTGTCAGTTGTGAATTTTGATGAAGCTGTGGTGTTAAGTTGGGTACACCTTACATTCACTCTAATATTGTGCTTTAACAAGTTTTCAAAAGATAGATTTCAAAATCTACCATTTGTGATGTTGCTTAGTGGTCTGTGTGTGTTTGTGTATGTATGTGATGGACTGTAAACATATTCACCACAACACTATTTTAGCCTGTGGAGCTATATTTAAACGTGCTTCACATTGTTGAATGTTTGCACTGTCCTGCTTAAAGTCATGGTGAAAGGATTATGTCTCACAGTATGAGTTACCTGCCGGTGTTGTGACTGGTTATGATATTTGCCTATAAATTTCTATGCAGCCAATACGTGAAGCTGAATCTCTACTGCGTTCTGGAGCATCATTGCAAGAGGGAAATTTGTTTTGAATGAACAACGTTCTTGTAATTCACCTTCCACCCACAAGGGGGAGAAATCCTGTGTGGAGCACTTTTTTTCAGTTACCTAACACACGACAGGATTTACTTAACTACACTCACCATGGCTGTAATAAATGTGGGAGTTTGTAAATGTAGTTACGTAGGCCGTTCCTTCAGTAGCGACCATCATTCGAACAAATAAACAAACGGGCGAGTGTGAGCGGACATTACTGGCAGGCACATTCAAATCCACCGCAACTCTCTGCCAGGTTAGTAATTGCTCTTTTTATGGTGGTAATTATTTCCTCTAAGGTGCGCACTGTTGCACAATGCAATTATACACGTGCTGCTATCTCAGAGTGGAGAGAAAGAAGGGGGTGCTTTCAAAATCCTCTCTCTCTCTCTCTCTCTCTCTCTCTCTCTCTCTCTCTCTCTCTCTCTCTGTGTCTGTGTGTGTGTGTATGTGTGTGTGTGTGTGTGTGTGTGTGTGTGTGTGTGTGTGTGTGTGCGCATGTGGAAGTCTGTGTGCACATGTGTGTGTCTGTGTGCATGTCTGTGTGTGCGTCCGCGCACACATTTGTGGGAGAGCAAACATCGGTGTAGCAGTGTTTCCGCGTGTGGATTCCACAGGTTCTTGCCAGCACATAAATATGTAGTATCTGTTAAATGTAGGTTGTGTCTTCGTGCCATTCCTGTGTATAATAACTCTGTGTGTTATGTAATGAGAAATGTTTTGTGGAAATGCCAGGTATGGAAACTGCTGCTTTTTCTCAACATCTAACGGGTGTCCTAACAGACTCCTAAATCCTATGAGTTTCGCTGTATGGCTCGTTTGTGAGTCAGGCCTCTGTCAGCCTTATTCACAGAAGAGGGAAGGCGTGTTTGAAGAAGTGCTCCAAGACACCGTAGGTCAGAACTCCAGACACATCATCTATTCTTGTCCCGCCCTCTATATTTACATCTCCTCTCTTTGTTTCTCGCTATTTGTCCCAGACGGACGGACCTGCGGGAACATTGCACCGGCTGGCGAGAACCGGTGAACAAACACCTCTCGCTGATAAGGCGTCTACTGGGATGCTCTGCACTCATTGTCCACTGGCGTTTCTCAGGCGTCGTGACCGAGCCAGACGGAGCTCCATGGAGGAGGGGAAAGGGGTTCACAATGTAGCCTATCATCTGGACAATTTAGCAACACTTTGCAGAAACGATCCAGAGAAGGATCCAAGGAGATGTTTTATTTTGTCATGGTTCATTTAAATGTTAGTGTCTTTGTGTGCATGTGAGGTAACTGCTTGAGTTCATGTCCGTGCTCATTATTATTTCATGGTTTAACTTCATAAGCAAGTCACATAGTCAGAAATTAGTAAACCGCTTGTTCAAGCAAATTATCTTGGCCATTATCTTTTTTTAAAAGACCGCTTTTACACAGATGAACAAATTCAGATTTTCTTTCCAATAATTTGTCTTCTGACCAATTAGATTAGCTCTGTAAAAGATCTGATGTGAAACGATCTGATGTCATCGTTCAAAAGACAAATCTATCAGTGGATAGATAAAAGTGTCGGATTTGGTCCTGTTGGATTTGGAGATGTGATAACTGTCCTATCCTTTATCTAGTTGCATAACCTAATTTCCACAGATACCATCTCCTGGGGAAAATGTTTCCTCCTGTTTTTTCACAGCTCCACATTCAGTCCAGCTGGAAGCTATATTTATCATATTTTCCCTGTTAACATTCAGAGAATTTGTAATCATAATTCAACCTGAGATTTGCTGAGCAGCTCTCAATTAACCCTGCTCCCCTCTTTCTTTGACCTCATCAGTAATGCCATTAAACTCTTTTGGTCACCAGGGCCCTGTGCTGCCTGACTGTGTGGGCAAGAGAGGGAGAGGGAGAGAGAGAGAGAGAGAGGAGAGTCAGGGAGAGCTTGTGCGGGAGATGACAGTATTGTGAGCATATACGTGTGGGTGTTTGTGCTTCTTATGCGCCGGGCGGTGTGTTTGTTGAAGTTGAGAAAGGTCTTCCGCTGGTAATTTCAGCCTGGCTATATTGTTATTATCTGTAGCTAAATTCTGTCATCCCTCTGGCTGCTACGTTCAAATGACCTCTGCCTTGACATGTTCCCTCTCTTTATATAGAGTGTGTGTTGGTATGAGTGCATGTGTGTTTATCCGGTCTGTGTGTGTGTGTGTGTGTGTGTGTGTAGGTATGCATTAGCTTGCTCAACACAGAAGCGAACCGAGCCAGACTAAGCAGTCTGATATTGTGCAGTGTGTGCTGCCATAACCCATTTGACCAAGAGGTCTGATCCTCACCAGCCGGGCTCGTTTTCAGCTTAGAGACGTGGAATGGTCTGTGTCCGCCCTGTCCTCTACGTCTCTCTCTGCGTGAGCACGCGTGCGCGTGCGTAAGCGTGTTTGTGATTCCCATTCGCCCGTCCTCGGAGTGAGCGTGTGCGCTCGTGCGCAACATCCTTGAAATCCATTATGATATTGCTTATAGCTGTTCATATTATAATAGTCGCGAGTCACGACTACGGCCTCATCTGTTGAATATCGGACGTGCTGGCGATCAATCATCAGAAATGCCCTTGTGTATGACTTCATAGCAATCTACTGTAATGAGTACATAGTTATAGTGAGCCATTTAGTTCGACCTAAACGATTCGGTAGATCTTAAGTGTCCCGTGTGGCCGAAGCGAAAAACAAAGAGTTATTTTGCCCTGTACATGTCACGGACATACACATGGAGCAGATCGAATGGTGGCGTGAATAGCTACGCACGTTTACTGCTGCTGTATCATCTGAACACTGACAGTGGCCATTTGAGCTGAAGCATGACTGCCGTATTGGACACGATCCGGCTACTCTGTGTTTACCGGTGTAATTGCACTGTTAATTCATCCTAGCAAGTAAATATAATTATAATGAAATAAGTATGTCTTAAGAGCCAGACTAAGTGGCCCCTATCAGACAGTTCTATTCTTAAGTCATTACATCGTATATCCTTCTCCATCCCTCTCTTCGTTGAAGATAATCAGGATAAGAGACGGGGGTGCAGGGTTAGAAAGGGAGCGCACGGCTGGCTGGTGCTATTCAATTAGGGTGCTGGAGCTCCTTGTCAACTTTTGATAAGATAAAGGTGGAGGGAGCTTGTTAACATGAAGCCTTGCTGGGAGTTTCATCTGTGATGTGACTTCTCAACTGCCCAACCAACTCCAACAAAGGCTGTAGCCCAGGGAGGCAACTGTGGCGTGACCGAGCTAATTTGGTGACACCTCTGTTGACATTCAAGCCTGTGCTGCCTGGCTCAGATACAGACAGAAGCATGGGCAAACAGTGTACTGATGAAAGGCAAACTCCTGGCACATCCGGACGGGAGGTGATGGGTTTGGATATCATCAGGATTTTTTTAACACACCATTATCCTTTCAACCTCCGTCATGGCCTCTCACCATCGACGACAATGACAAGCAAAGATAAACAGAGATCTTTCCATTACAAACCTTCTGTTTTTTTAATTGGAAGAAGTAGACGAATGTAAATTTTTACTCGTTGATTTTCAGTCATGGCCCTATGTAGCTCAGTTGGTAGAACATAGTATTTCAGTAAAAAGGTGGTGGGTTAATTTCCCACAGACACCCAGCAAAAAAAGGGTGAACATTTATGCATTCACTGCTGTAAGTCAGTCTACTTAAGATCGTCTGCTAAATTACTTAAATGTTCAATGTATATGTAAGGGTTTAGCCAATATAAATAGCTCAACAAATTCAACAATGATTGAGTAAATTTTTGCAAAAAACATGAGAACGACCATTAAAAGCTTGTAGATACACAACAAATAACTCTCCACACTAATCTATCACAGTAATCTGAACATAGATCCTGAATAGCGTGCTTAGCAAAGGCCCGACTGAACAGCGTCCACGTGAGTACAAATGACCAAATCACCACACAGCGCCGGTGTATCTGTAATTGTAGTCCTTTGTGCCAATGAAAGAGCAAAGCAATGTTTGTTTGTTAATTAAAACAGCAATCACATTTCTCCCTTAAAATGGCTGCTGGAAGGGCCTCTGTTCAATTCAATCAAGTCAGAAGTGCCCCCCTCCCCTGCACCCCAATACACAAACAACTGTGAGGGGGGTGAAATCGTATAAATCCTAGTGGTTGTTGATTGCCTGCTACAGTTGGGATTTTTTTGATTTGGTAAACAGTGGCTTTTGTGCGGGCCATTTGAGGTGCTGGGAGGAGGGGAGCAAGGGGGCAGGAATGGATTAAATAAATACAGTTTTCCTGGTCTCGTGTTGGCACTTGTCGTGCACTTAATTTGAAGCAGTAATTAACTTTAGAAATCTCTAGGCGTTTCGAGGCGTTCTTGGGATTTTTGGCAGATAATGCAGAGTGCATGCTGATAGGACCACGGTGCTTAAAGGCCCCCTCTAGCCAATTTTGCCTCCTGTTTTTTCTTGGGGAAAAAATGCACTCATCGAAGAATGTAAGAACTGATGATGCTGAATCATGCTGCTATTTCACAGGGCTCCAGCGCAGTAGGCGGCATCCTTCCCATATTGTTTGTGTTTGGGGCTGCCATAATACCATGGAAGTAGCTAGCTGGCAAATGTAGGCAAGGACACAGTAACTGACAAGTGTTATGTTCAATGTTTACTGGTGGCCAATAGCTTTTAGCTCGCTGGTTAGCCAATTTTGAAATCAACTACTTCATTTGGGAAATAATTTATGAATTGTTATACAGCACAATATCTAGCACAAAATAAACAGACATGACTTGATTCTATACCAATGAAATGTCCTATATCAGGAAAACAAATGTAACAAATTGGAAATACTTCCTGTTTCTCAGGAACGACATCTCTCCAATCTAAAGAGGTGCACAGTCTGTTGGCAATCCTTGGACCTCACTGCTAATCACCCGGTTTTTGTGTCAATTGTTGTCTGACTTTAGTGGTTTGGCATTACAGGAAGTGTGTGAGCACCAGAGGTAGGATGGTTATTGATTGAAATGTCTATTCTGTTCTAGTCTTTCCTTTGACTTTACACAAGAGATGTTGTTCACCTGCCACTAGATATCGGCCTGCTGTACTGAGAGGACATACTGCAAGCCCTAAACAAAGGCAAACACCACACACAAATAACCCCATCTGCATACTGTAACAAAACACCCAAGCCACATCCTAACTATTTTAACATCCCATAATGGTTATAAGGATACAGGGTGTCCATTCAGACCTTGACAAAAAGGACACTGCTGTTTCTTTAAGAGCAATCAATTACTAGGTAATTACTTAGTTAATAGGTTGTGCCTTTTGTTATTCAAATTATAATTAACTGACGAAAGATTGCACTCAATAAGTCATTATGAAATTGAATGTTAACTAAATGAGTCTTGAAAATATTGTCTGTGCCATCTCTTTTGAATTAATCACTATCTAAATATGTAGGGAATTGATCATTTATACATACATACTAAACATTGGCTTTGTAATTTTACTGAATTAGAAATGGCACACGGAACTGCCTTTCTGTTTGATATTTTATTTTAGAACACAATTATTATCTTACAATTATTGTAATACATTAGTTTTCTTTTTGGAAATATTTGTAAGAAAATAAACTACAATATGTTACTTGTATAAAATGTAACCACTGTGCTCTAGAAGCCCCCAGTTTTCCCAGATGAAAGAAATTGCCCTAACATGGACAATATCTTTCTATTGTCTTACACCTGTGAACAATTGTCGTTGCTGTTAAATATTTTGGATAAAAATGCCACTGTTGACAGATCAATTGTCAGGCTGTGAATGTGAAAGAAAATTAAGACCAAATAGCATTATGTATGTTTATGTGTGTAGTACAAATATGTGGATTAGGAATAGGTTACTAAGAAATATACAAATGTCTGGATATCTTGGTGAGCACAGTTGGATAAAGTAATCAGAAGCTAAAAGCTGCATCACATCATACAGGCACAGCTAGGAAAAGGCTCACAGTCAAAACATGTGAGACTTGTGAAGAAGCAACCGAGAGGGCAACAATCACTTTGAAGGAGCTTTGTGGTCAGATGAGATCAAGATAGAGCTTTTTAGCCAAGACTCAAAGCACTGTGTGTGGTGCAATACTGGCCCTGCCTCAAGACACAGAAACCCTACACATAGGTATGGTGGTGGAAACATCATGCTCTCGGGATGCTTGTCATCAGCTGGTAATGATGCCAAAGCAACATTGGAGTGGCTTCTTAAAGATTGATGTCTGGTAAAAGCCTAGTCAAGTTCCTGATCTTAAGCATGTTGTGAACTCCAATTTGAAAATTGCAGTTCACAAGGGTTTTCCAACCAACCTGTAAACCGTGGAGCAAATCTTTGCACACTCTGACACTCTTCATACTTTATTGCTGTTACAGCAGGTGATTCTACCAAACATTAATGTGAATCAATATGAGGAGCAACCTATATGCCAAAATAAGTATAGTTAATATAATA
>JACXGJ010011704.1:0-19355 GCA_016801105.1 Esox niger | reverse complement strand
TTGATAAACCACACCACAACGATGGCCGCCACACCTTTTGATAAACCACACCACAACGATGGCCGCCACACCTTTTGATAAACCACACCACAACGATGGCCGCCACACCTTTTGATAAACCACACCACAACGATGGCCGCCACACCTTTTGATAAACCACACCACAACGATGGCCTCCACACCTTTTGAAAAGGTAGTTGTGTTTATAGGCATCAGTAGCTAAAAAGACCTCTGCAACGTAGGCCACAGGGCACACACTCATTCAATACACTCCCTCTCTCACACACACTCACTGAATCACATGCGTATTCACCCACACTCACGCATACATTTGACTGTTTTTGGTAGAACCTTCGAACTGTTATGGAATACCTGGTCTGTAGTAGTCTCTATTGTAGTATTCTCTATTGGAGTTTAAGTAAATGTTCTTACTACACTATCAGGCCTTCACATTGGCACCCGCCCACCTGCCAAATGCTGGTAGAATTTGGCTTTGGCGTGTAAAGCAGTCGCACTTACTGGCCACTTTGGCGGGTGGCATTCTACACATATTTACATAGGGTACTCCTGCATTCAAATCTCAAAAGCAACAGCCTTCCTGCCTCTGTGTGTTGGCATGGTAAAACACGATATTGCGCTCATATAAAAAACACCCCCGAAACACTGCTGCTAAAATGACGGTTGGAGGAAACTTTTGCCATATTGAGTGTTGCCAAATGTGGTGTTTCCGATGCAACTGGCCTATTTCTAATGTGCTTGGGCAAGTAGATTTCTTTTCAGAGACAGAATACAGTTTACAGTAAATGAAATCTGTCAACCTTTCATAAAGGACCACACAGGTCCAGACATCGCGGAGTATTGTCGGAAAAACAAGTGGATCCTAGTTTTCTTTTACACCCTAGAATGTCACAGTATTCTATTAAAACGGAATAACCTCAAACTACATTTAAACTGCATAAATGTTTTTCTTTTCAGGTGATTCTAGTTGCCAAAAATTACAGATTGCGTAATTGCGATTGCGAGACAAGAGAAGATGACAGTTGAAAAGACCATCAGATTAGGGTATGTACTATCACAAAAAACAGTCTATACATGCAAAATAAATATAAAAAAATATATCAATATATGAACGTGAAGATCAGTACAGTGACAGCAGCAGAGCCTAGTACAGTGGAAGAAAGTAGAGGGAGATTAACGATGTGGCGACAAAGCCAAGATGGGAAACAAAATTACTTGACAAGGCTGTAATAAGTACAACTCTGTTTCGTTTTTATCCAAGTCTATATTATCAAGAACATAGCATAACTAAAATAGAAAACAATAATATTAACTCCGATTAATTAAAAAGCTGATGGGTGATTAATTTTTAAATAACATGTTAATAGTTCTAGGTTATGTTAAGAATAAACATATTGCTTGCATATTTTGGTTGATATTAATTAGGGAGGACATTGTATAAGCGTGCATAAGCTGCTGAAATGGACATGGACAACAGAGCAGATTTAACACTATAATAGTTGTCTTTTCCAAGTGAGTAGCCACTATATATAAAGTATTTTACAGAGGGGTGTCCGGTAGAGTGGGTTACTACTTTTGCCTAATAGTGACTGAACCAGTGAACAAGGCAGGTTAAGATGTAGCACACCATTGTCAAATTTTATCAAATTAAAAATAATAATAAAACATAAAGGCCTGTGTCGAAATATAAACTCTCCACCTAATCCTGGGCCTACCCCGAGGTCTCCTCTCAGCTGCACGTGCCTGGAACACCTCCCCAGGGAGACGTCCTGGGGGCATCCTTACCAGATGCCTGAACCACCTCAACTGCCTCCTTTCAATGCAAAGGAGCAGCGGCTCTACCTCCTTACGGATGACTGAGCTTCTCACCCTATCTCTAAGGGAGACGCCAGCCACCTTTCTCCGAAAACTCATTTCAGCCGTTTGTATCCGTGATCTAATTCTTTTGGTCATGACCATAAGTGAGGGTAGGAACGAAAATTGACTGGTATATGACAGGTCACGGCTGCCACCCCCGGAGGGGTGGTACAACGAGCCCATGCTGCCTCTCGTGTGTGGAGGAATGGAGGTAGAAGACCTCCCGCCGCCGCCTCCCGCCGAAGACTGGCCGCCGCCGCCGCCTCCCCCCGAGGACTGGCCACCGCCGCCCGCCGAGAACTGGCCGCCGCCGCCTCCCTCTCCTGTCCCAGCCTCTCCGCCGCCTCCCTCTCCCGTCCCGGCATCTCCGGCGCCTCCCACTCCCGTCCCGGCCTCAGCGCCGCCTCCCCGGCCCGTCCCGGCAGCTCCAGGTGCTGAGCCTCCAGGTGCTGAGCCTCCTCTATTTAAGAGGCATCTCTAGGGATCTCTATTTAAGTTTGGTCTCCCCAATTGGAGGCAGGTGCAGATTGTTGCCTCCAATTGGGGAACCCATTTATGTGAATGTTTGACCACACTCTGTGTGGATCATTATGGTTTGTTGTTGCTGTTTAGCTAAATACCCAAGTCAGCTGTGTGACAGTAGCTGTTTAATTGGATCATGATTTTGTATACCATTGCATGAATGACTGCCTGACATAATTTATTATTTTATTTATGATTAACAATCAAATTATTAATTAATTTGAAACGAGTTGGTATGAATAAAGGTGCCATGAGTTGTATTCTTACGAATGACATGTTTCCAGGAGGGTCACATTGACCTGTCTGTAATATTGGGGGGGTCATGAACCCCCGTCCCCCCATATGCTACACCACTGATTACAGTATACCCACTTCTCCGGGCACCACTAAACCACTGGATTACAGCATACCCACAGCAACAGCAGCAGAGCCTAGAACAGCTGAAGGAAGTCGAGGGAGATTAACGATGGGGCGACAAAGCAAAGATGAGAAAACAATTACTTGACAAGGCTGTAATAAGCTGTTATAAGTACACTTCTCCAGGCACCACTGATTATAGAATACCCACTTCTCCGGGCACCACTTCAACTCTGATTACAGTATACCCACTTCTCCGGGCACCACTACACCACTGGAATATAGTATACCCACCTCTCTGGGCACCACTACACCACTGGAATTTTGTATACCTACGTCTCCGGGCACCACTACACCGCTGGAATATAGTATACCAACTTCTCCGGGCACCAAAACACCAGTGGATTTAATTATACAACATTTTCATTATACAACATGTCGATGTTGTAATGTAATGTTTTGAATATTTGACGGGGGGAATAAATGTTTAATTGTCTAACTGGCAAATCATTGAATTGTATTTTTAGGTTATGGTACAGTGAGGGGGAAAAATGTGGGGTTCCCTGCAGATTTTGTACATTTGCCCACTGACAAAGAAATGATCAGTCTATCATTTTTATGGTAGGTTTATTTGAACAGTGAGAGACAGAATAACAACAAAAAAATCCAGAAAAATGCATCTAAATTTTTGTTACATTTAATGAGGTAAATAAGTATTTGATCCCCTCATAAAAAATTTGAGACCACTGCAAAATTATCAGTTTCTCTGGTTTTACTATTATATGTATGTGTTTAAGTAAAATGAAAATGTTTGTTTTATTCTGTAAACTACTTACAACATTTATCCCAAATTCCAAATAAAGATATTTTAATTTAGAGTACTTATTTGTAGAAAATAACAACTGCTCAAAATAACCAAAAAAATATGCATTGTTTGTAGACCTCAAATAATGCAAAGACAACAAATTCATATTCATTTTTCAAAAACAAAATACTAATGTTTTTACTTAGGAAGAGTTCAAAAATATAGATACAGTATTTGGGGGAATAACCCTGATTTGTTATCACAGCTTTCATGCTTGTTGTCATGCTCTCTACCAGTTTGCACACATTGCTGTTGTGTGACTTTATGCTCCTCCTGGTACATAAATTCAAGTAGCTCAGCTTTGTTTGATGGCTTCTGAACATCCAACTTCCTCTTGATCAAATTCCATTGGGTTTTCAATTGGATTCCCTCTGCCGGTAAAACCAGAATTTATCCCTTTCCCTCACTCAAAGCCTTTTTTTACTCTTTTGTCATGTTGAATAGTTTTATTAAATTCAAATTCAAATACTTTTGAGGTACTACTTGCTTTACTTTTGACCTCTAGCTGGTCCTATTGCTATAGAATAGTAATGATCACAGCAGAGGTTTTTAAACTTTTCCTAGTTAAATTAGATTTGGTTCAGGTAATCACCTAATCAGTACCTCATTTGGTAAAATGAGGTGTGCCTGTATTGGAAATTAACAGACACTTGATTGGAATGCCTGTCATACATATAGAGATGCTGATTTAAGAAAGAATTGGAGTGGCCTCTTAATTTATTCCAGAGCTGTAAACCTTATTGAGGGAATGTGCCCTCTACATTTCTCATTATACTGCCAGAGAGGTCAAATACCTTGCAGTTGAATCACCTGCCATTTTAATATAGTCAAGCCAACAGAGTCCTACCTAGCTGACCGTGTTTTCAGGGAGGATAAAGTGAAAATCTCACCCAGTTAAAATGCAAATACATTCAGCAGTGTAAAACGTACAGTGTATTAGTACTCGGCTGAGTTCAGCTGGGGGCACCACTTTAGGGAAGTTTGTAAGTTTGTAAATAAGAAAGTTCATAATTAACCAGTGGGTAATTATATAAAAATTATAGCAAAAAAATTATCCGTTTTGGTCACTAGTTAGCTATGAACTACTTTCACCTGGTAATTTATGTGTTAATTAGGAACTTCCCAAATCTGAAGAACACAACCAACACACAAGTACTTCTACTTTGTACTTTTAAATCTCTCACTACATTAAAATAAATGATGCCCAAGGACAACCACACTTCCAGCAGAATGTGCTCCCATCCAGGGACCGACCAGCACTGACAACATAGCTTCTGAGGCTAACCAGCAGAGGGATGCAAGGTGCTATGCTGCTGGCAAACAGTACAGATTTACTGTACATACATATGATACAGTACATGTCTATGATCAGATGTGTGTCGTATTTGAGGCCATGCTGCGGCAGTACATGTGCGCTTGAGTACAAGTACATATGTAACGTAGGACAACTATTGGTCACAAAATATTCGGACCATAAAAACTGGTCTCTTCCCATTAACTAAAATCTTTTTGATATTATATGTTTCATTAAATTTTCTAGATATGTAAAAAGTTCTGATGTAGATTTTGTCTTTCTGGTTTTGGCGTTACTAGGGATCATTGCACCTGTGACAACTTCTGCTATAGTGTTTATGCAAACAATAGAACTTTTCACTTGAACTGCCTCTCCATTGTATACATTTTTTATCTTCTACTGAGTCAACACATTGTTTTTAGAATACATATCCAGCATTAAATATACAGGAATTTATCATCACTGCCTCCGTGCAACTACATAATAACCCCAGAGGCCATCACTTGTCTACAGGTTGCTGCTTGTTCAAGACATCCGTGACACCAGCTCAGATCTGGATAGACAAGTTCTGTCAGGTAAATACGGGGATAGAAAAACAGTACTCAGTTTTTCGGGGTCATGTCATTTTTCTGGATCTTTTAAGGTTTTCCCTTTGCAGCGAGGATACTTTTGAAGTTGAAATTTCCCACATAGCACTACGATTTTTGCTTTGGCCACACACGGTGTCCAGACGGATAGTCCAACAAACGTATTAATCTGAAGCATCAGATCATGATTTCCCCTCCCCATGGGGGAAGGAAGCCAAGTGGCTGTGCATTTGTAGCTTATGGAACAAGGATATTATGATTTTTTTGTATTTGTCAAAACTCTTTTTTGTACTATGGGACTTTAGCATTTGCCAAAATTCCAAAAAATATCAACTTAAAAAAATAAATAATTTGAATTGTCACTTGAGTGTAAGCTGAATATTGCACATGCACGCTGCACACGGTAGGCGTTTTGTACAGAAACATGTTAGAACTCATCATTATTGCCCAATTGGATCTCATTAGCTCACTTTTGGCTCTCCCAACCTCCTTCCCCTAGGTTCTGCCCACTCTGCATCACTAGCCTCTAATGGCATGCGACAGCTTCAGGCTTATTTGCTTTAGTTAGAAACATATCTGCCATGGCAATAGGGCTTACACGCTCCGCCTCCTCGCTGGTTTGGGAATTCAAACAGCAGCTAATTTCTCTCATACACATTTCAACAACATGCTGGTTATAATGTTTTGAGACTCTAATAGGTACAACATCTATCTGATATGAGCTTGAAATATACATGATTGAGAAGAGAGAAAAAAATTTGAAAAGGCAAACTTACAATACAATCCTACATTACTTCAAGTTTCAAGATTTATTTGGCAAATGTACCAAACAACACAGCACTATCATGTACAATGAAATTCTTATGACATGGCAACCAACAAACTACGTAGTTAGAGTTAAGAAGAAAATTATATAAGCAAAACTATATCTCGAGAGAAAATAATAAAATAAAGCAACATTAAACAACTACATGTATTTTTACTGTACACTAGTAGCAATTTTAAAGAGTACTGTCAACTAGCAGAAATCTGGGTAGTATTTTGATAGAGCAGCAATCTAGGTAGTATAATTGAACATTTAGATATATGTATAGCAGTAATTTGCATAAAAATATGACCTAGCAGCAAGTGATAGTTATTGAAATATTAGATACATATGTGCAATAACCTTATGAAAGGTGGCATAGCACACTGCAACTACGTGGTGAGAATTAAGAGGATAATGCGATCATATACATTACACTGTGCATAGCAGCGGTTTAAAGAGTACTGTAGATTAGCAGCAATAATGGTAGGAGTATGGAATATTGTAGAAATGGCAAGAATTGAAAAAGAAAATGTAAACTATCATACATTTTATATATCCTAATGTTCATTAAAGTACCTGAAAGGGCATCAGAACAACTGGAATGTTCATGTGTGATCAGTATGACCATTGTTCGGAGTTACTGATTGAGGAGCTTTATGGCCTGACATAAAAAAATAAAAAGTAGTTTGGATGTGCGTCTACCAGACAGCAGCAGTGTGAACAGACTATAACCTGGGTGGCTGTGATCTTTAATGATGTTCTATGCCTTCCTCAGGAAATGTGTATAGTAGATACACAATGGTAGCCGACGATGCGCTGTAGGGACTGTACCACTTTCTGGAGAGACTTGTGGTCAGCAGTGGAGCAGCTGCCGTACCAGGCAGTAATGTAGCCTGGGAGGATGCTTTCAGTGGGGCACCTGTAGGAGTTGGTGAGAGATTATGCAGAACATGCCGCTTTTCTTGAGTCTCCTGAGGAAGTATAGTGGTTTCCGAGCAGTTTTCACTGCCAAGTTTACTTGTCTGGACCCGGTGAGGTCATGCTTGACAAACACACCGAGAAACTTGAATTCGGAGACTCTCCACCTCGGGCTCCATCTATGTGTATGGGGGCATAACAACCCCCTCTGCCGCTTCCTGATGTTGACAATCATCTGTTAAGTTTTACAGATGTGGAGAGTGGTTGTCCTGGCAACATGTAGCCAGGTTCCTTACCTCCTTTCTGTAAGCAGTCTCACCAGTGTTGCAGATGAGACCCAGGATGGAAGCGTCGTATGCGGATTTGAGGATGATGTTGGAGCTGTGATGATGTTGTGGCCATGCAGTTGTGCGTGAAGAGGGAGTACAGGAGGGGATTATGTACTTAAATTCATTCATTCCTATGGGGCTGCAGTGCCCAGGGTCAGAGTAGAGGTTGCACATTCTCACCACCTGGGGCCGGCCCGTCAGGAAGTCCAGGATCCAATTGCAGGGGTAAGTGTTAAGTCCCAGGGTCCTGAGCTTAGGGACAAGCTTGGCGTATTTTCAATTTCAATTGGAACTGTTATGTTATGTTACTACTTTCAGATAATCCTTTTATGAAATTGCTTTAAAAAATGTGACACTTTATTTCAGAAGAAATTTATTCCATAACAAATGCTAGTTGCCAATCTTCTGTTACACATTACGGTCAGTGTAGAGAATGCAATCAATTTTGGCCTATACAATATCAGCAAAGCCTTTTTTTCAAAATATTTTTTTTAGCCCAGCCTTTATTTGAAAAACAAATTGGAAAACAGCAACCATCTTGTTTCCAATTAATACAAAATCTTGTAGATTCGCCTATGGGCTGGTAATGCATGATATGTTATCAAATGAAACAGTCCACTATTAGATATGACATGGTGTATGCGAAAAGGGGTTTAAGAATTCAATTAATTATTATGATTTGTAATCAATAGTTGAAGGATCTTCAGAAATTATATAGATTAATGTAACTCTGTTTCCATGGCAGCACTAAAGGCAGCACTAGTATACAAAATAATTTAAATCAAAACAAAATAGTTCACACAAAAGTCCTATATCAAAAGGTCCTATGTCAACAAAGCATGGTTGCCAAAGGAACAAATCCAAACACAATGTTCAGAAATCACTTGAATTTCAAGAGGATGACCATCCACCATTTACATGGGCTGAGTATTCCACGGCCACATGGGGTGGCCAGCACGATTCAGGCCAGGATCACTCCCTAGACCAGCCCCTAGGCCAAGATCGCTCTCTAGACCAGTCACTAGGGCAGGACCACTCCCTAGACCAGTCCCTAGGCCAAGATCACTCCCTAGACCAGCCACTAGGGCAGGACCACTCCCTAAACCAGCCCCTAGGCCAAGATCACTCCCTAGACCAGTCACTAGGGCAGGACCACTCCCTAGACCAGCCCCTAGGCCAAGATCACTCCCTAGACCAGCCACTAGGGCAGGACCACTCCCTAAACCAGCCCCTAGGCCAAGATCACTCCCTAGACCAGTCACTAGGGCAGGATCACTCCCTAGACCAGCCCCTAGGCCAAGATCACTCCCTATACCAGCCCCTAGGCTTAGATCACTCCCTAGACCAGCCCCTAGGCCAAGATCACTCCCTAGACCAGTGACTAGGGCAGGATCACTCCCTAGACCAGCCCCTAGGCTAAGATCACTCCCTAGACCAGCCCCTAGGCCAGGATCACTTCCTAGACAGGTCCCTAGGCAGGACCACTCCCTAGACCAGTCCCTAGGTGAGGACCAGTCCCTAGGCCAGGACCACTCACTAGACAAGTTCCTAGGTCAAGACTACTCCTTAGACCAGTCCCTAGGCCAGGAGGATATAGGGGCCTGCATGGAGAAAATGCTAGATGTCCAGGGATCAGACATATCTGTAGGTATTGCCGTCGCAACACAGAAGTCTGGCATGGAGTTCTTCTATGATGTGGGCAGAATGTATGACCTCAAGTTGTTTGGACACGGTTCCCAGCAGCAGCACAGGAAACAACAGAGACCAAATTAACAAGGAGCACTTACATAATCATGGCTTATAGCCTCATTTCCATTACCAGGCATGATCAAACATTTTGTTTTTTTAATACAAAATTGTCATCAATTAAAGTGTGACTTTCCAACAAGTAGATGATGTATCTGAGTGGGACTTTGTTTGCCGCATGAACACAAATATAAATCATCTTGTCGCAAAATATGAAGTACAGATAAGGGCCATTTACAGGGAGCAATGAGTCATAGCAGTGTGTTCTTCCCAGGAGAGGTTTAAAACTCAAATCCATTTAAATAATGTGCTCTACTTATTCATCAAACACTATAAGGGTGGGACGGTTCAATTCCCAAGAGGGAATGTACCTGAACAAACACTGTGTAGAGTATAAAGAAAGGGTAGCCTAGAGTAAAGGAACATAATAGAACTGCAATAGAAGAGGGAAGATTGAGTAATGGTAGCAAATGATCTTCTACACCACGAAGGATCACTTGGCAACAGGGACATACACATACACAACAAAGCCTCTGGTTATACAAAACTCACCAGTGAGTTTAGTGGAGCCCCACAAACATGAGCTTTAAAAACAGGGCAATTACAAGGATCATCTGCGGTCGGCTCAGGAGGACTTTAGATTCGGGTTACAGCTTCTTAGGAGGACTCCAGACTTGAGTTAGAACTCCTTAAGAGGACTCCAGACTCTGGTTACAGCTCCTTAAGGGACCCAGCCCTGCAAGCTTCAATGTCAAGGATGGCGTGTTGGTTTAGGAGCGTGATGAGAAATTTAAGTGGTCTGAGGAATGAGCCAACAGCCTGGGAAGTCAAATATGCAAGTACCCCATCCCCCCGCTCCCACCTGGCTAGCCTGTGATCCCCCCCGAGGGCAGTTCCCATGGCTGCTGCCAAGTTGAGCATGCTCTGTGGGGTCTGGGGAAAAGGGTATGCAGCTCAGATAAGACATGCCCATTCTGTCATTGACGATGCCCAATATTGTTTCACTCATTGCACACATGCACATATAAAAATTGTTTTTCTATCCTTGAGGGGATGTGAAACCCAAAAATCCATGTTCCCCATCCCTTAACCTTACTAAACCTAACATTTTTGCCAGAACCTAACCTTGCATTAATGCCCACCCATAAACAACCTGTAATGTCTAAATCTTGGTGTAACTTTAATTCTAAAACAAAGCCCAATTATACATTTTCCTTAAATAGAACCACTAAGCCAAACATCAAATCTTTCCTAGTGGGGACCTGCTGAAAAAAAAACATGGTTTATTTTTCTAGATTCAAAGTCTTTGTGTGAGCTTTATCCTTCATCCATGGAGACCTTGACTGAGAAATCCATGGTCTCTCTTCCTTAGCCATAAACCTTTTTCTTGCACGCATGCATGCACACACACATACTCACACACACACACACAGGAAGAATTGTTTATTAAAGAATAATATAACTTAAGGACATATGTAAAAATAACAGCTGAATTAACTAGATAGGAATAGAAAGTACAAATGACATTCCACAGATAATGTCAATAATCAATTCTAACATTCTGACAGCCACAAATGTGCACATGCAAAGTAGAAAGGTTGTACTTTTAAAACTAATGTTGTGACATATATAACAAATCCGGAAGAGCATTCTGACATCTAAGCATTTTTTGTTGCTGAAGTAAAAAATAAGAAAATGATGCAGACTGCTGTTGATGTTCCATAGGTGATTTTGTTATGTTTTCCTTTACATTTTACATGGAGATATATATATATATATATACTCCATGTAAAATATGGTAAATATATATATATATATATATATATATATATATATATATATATATATATGATTTTAACAGAAAAGGATCTTAATGAATGAACTAATGGTTCTACTGTATATAGTGTACATATTTACATTAAACTGTTCCTTACCTGACAAGTTGCCAAAGAATGTAAAGAAAGATTAGCGGGCGTTAAGAAGTCCAAAACATCAAATAATAATAACATTTAGCAATGAATAATCTGTGTCTGACATAATAATAATGACAATCATTATAATTCTCAATTAATTAAAATACCATCTACAAAAAAAACTCAACAGCTGGTCTCTCTAGCTCAGACACCATCTCATCCATAGGGAGAGACAAAACTGATCTCTGAAAGTGTTCAATTCACTCACATCCCTTCCTCTCAGCAGGGAGCCGAGGGACTCAGTTCACCAGTGGACTCTGTACAATCGTTACACTCACGTTCTGTCAGTTTCAAGATAACAACCTTTCTCTGGAGTTGTGTGACCAATGAGCTTGGCCCACAGTCCCGGAGCTTTGGGCAGTCATGTGATACTTCCCGTGGTACATCCTGTGGTAGAGGTGTAATGTCGTGTGTTAACCCCAATGTATGCAGGGAGATGGAGTCCTGGGGAACTTCCTGTGGTAGAGGTGTGGAATCATGTGGTAACCCCAATGTATGCAGGGAGATGGAGTCCTGGGGTACTTCTTGTGGTAGAGGTGTGGAATCATGTGGTAACCCCAATGTATGCAGAGAGATGGAGTCCTGGGGTAATTCCTGTGGTAGAGGTGTGGAATCATGTGGTAACCCCAATGTATGCAGGGAGATGGAGTCCTGGGGTACTTCCTGTGGTAGAGGTGTGGAATCATGTGGTAACTCCAATGTATGCAGAGAGATGGAGTCCTGGGGTAATTCCTGTGGTAGAGGTGTGGAATCATGTGGTAACCCCAGTGTAGGCAGGGAGATAGAGTCCTGGGGTACTTCCTGTGATAGCTCCAACCCTTGTGCCAGCAGCATGTTGGTTATATCTGTGTAGCCTCCCCTTACAGAGAGGTGCAATGGAGTGAGGCCCTGGTGATCTGACAGACTGCCACCCTCAGGGCAGTTCAACAAAAGCTCTTTGAATACCTCACAGTGGCCCCCTTCTGCTGCCAGGTGGCAGGGGGTACGCAGGTTCTGATTGGTGCAGTAAGGGTCTGCCCCTTCTTCAATGAGCATCTTCACTGTTGGCAGGTGGCCCTGTTGGGCAGCAAGGTGGAGGGCGGCGAGGCCCTGGGCGGTACGGGCGTGGATGTCCGCACCATGCTTGACCAGAAGGCGGGAGGTGCTGGTGTGACCCGTCTCAGCTGCCACATGCAAAGGGGTCTGGAGGCCCACGGAGGTCACATGGATGTCTGCCCGCAGCTCAATCAGGATCCTGGCCACCCTGTACTGTCCCCTCTGGGAGGCCAGGTGGAGCGGTGTGCGCCCATCAGTGGTCTGCCCATCTATGTCTGCCCCAGCCTGTTTCACCAGGAGCTTGACGATGCCCAGGTGTCCCTGCCAGGCAGCCAGGTGCAGCGGCGTCCAGTCGTCCCTGCCCCTCACGTGGACGTCTGCCCCGCGGCTCAGCAGCACCCTGACCACGTTCTCATGGCCGTGTTGGCAGGCTATGTGTGCAGGCGTGCGTCCCTGAGCGTCGGTCTCATTGATGGAGGCGCCTCGGTCCAGCAGCAGGCGGGTGATGGCCTCGTCTCCGTTCTGAGCGGCGCAGTGCAAGGCGGTGTATTGGTCCTCATCCCGGGCGTTGGCGTTGGTGCTTCGTCGGCTCAGCAGCAGCTCAGCCAGGCCCTTCTGGTGCTTCTCTGTGGCCAGGTGAAGAGGCGTCGAGCCACGAGCGTTGGCCAGGTTGGTGTTGGCGTGGTTGAGAAGCAGGAACTTGACCGCCTCCTCGTTGCCCTGTGTGACCGCGTGGTGGAGTAGGCTGCAGCCACCGTCCAACAGGAGATCCACGTCTTGAGGCTGCAGGATCTTCATCAGCTTGGACATGTCCTTGGTACGAATTGCATCACATAGCTTTCTCCTCTGCACCTCCCCTGAGTCTAAACATCAAGAAAAATATAGATTTAGCCACATATTTTAGAAAATTAAAGAATTTTAGACCTCACTGCCAAGTAAGGAAGATCTAACCAGGGATGTAAGCAACATCAGTGTCTTACTGGTATGGGACCTACCATGTTATAACCAGGGCTTATTACAAAAATGGGACATGTCATGTTATAATCAGGAGTTATAACCAGAAAGGAACCTGTCGTGTTATAACCAGGGGTGTTTTCCCAAATGGGAACTGTCATTTGGTAACCAGGTGTGATTACCCAAAGTGGACATGTCATGTAACCAGGGGTGATTACCCAGATGGGACCTGTCATGTTATATGGGCATGGTTAAAACAAATTAAGGTGATTCTTTGTACACCGTCATACTAATTCCAGAATATAAACTGTGCACCAGGCACTGAAAATTTGATGAATGAATAGAGACAACTGCTAACATGCAGTTATATTAAATAATAGCGGAACAGTAATTTCATTATTGTGATATGTTGTAGCTGGACGGCGTACCCCCACTATTCCATTTGCCATGACACCAGGATGAACCATACTGGCTTACTTTCACCCCTGGATGTAACAATTCTGTTAGCAGCCAGAGGTACTGTCAAATCTTACCACAGGTACTGTCTTTGTCAAAGGACAGGGTGATCGAGTCTTGAGAGGAGAAGGCAGAATCCACAGAAGAGATCCCAGATAGTCTCTTGCTGGTGTTGTCTTTGTTGGGACAGCAGTCCTCCTTCACACGATCAAAGCTCTGAGATATCCCCGAGTCCACCTGGCTCAGCAACTCTGACAAGCTGTAGTCTTTCTCTGGCAGCATGTCTGACTTCGGCCTGACCGGCTTCTTCTCCTTATTCTGTTAGAGACACTATGTTAGAAGTACATCTCCTGGTGCCCTTGACATCCGTCAACTTGACAAGTTGTCAGTAGTTGACAAACTCAGTCTTCATAACTTTCTGCATACCTGTTTATCTTCATCAATATATAATCTTCAAACAATGCACAATAACACCAGTCATTTCAATCCTTATCTACTTCCTGGATGTCAAGCTCCAGTTAAGTACACCCAGTACCCAGCTCCCTGGATGTGACACAACAGCGTTAACCTAGTTAAGCAATGCTGCTGGACAACATTCTTATGTTGTGATGAAAATGTTTGCCACGATCAAACATTGACTGACTGTGTGTCTTTACAAAACAATAACAAGTCTAGTCAACCTGAAAGGAAGGCACTCAGACTGTACGAGCCAATGCTGCGTAGGGATTATACCTGATCAACTGTTAGTCCAGAACAATGGTTATTCTCAAGTTCAGCGTTTTGTATCTTGGACTCCTCTTGGGGTTTAGAACACAGCTCCTCAGCCACTGATGTGATTTCTGGAGATGGGAGAAACAAAGGTCTGTTTGATGCACTGAATAACTGCCTGTGGTTTTTTTTCCCAACTTCTCAGAGAGCTCTGTGTTTAGTGAATTAGGATTCTGTGTAAGTTTATTTGCCCCTTATCGCTATTGCTGCACACAAGCACACGTTAGTTCGAAACACTGGGTGTCTGCTCACCCTGAAAGTTGGGTCTAGCATCCGGTGAGGGGGCCCAGCAACATTGCATGAGGCTCAGGAACCCAGCGCAGGCCTGGGGACGACTCCGGGGAACAACACTGAGGTCAGGACGTACACCTCTCACCACTTTCACCATGATCTGCAAGATGTTGTTCTCGCCTGGGGGAAATGTAAGACATAAACCAAACAGTCACAGACAGCACAATGCGTAACACGTACTGAAAACAATGACTTGATTTCATCAGTTCGTCCATCTACTGTTGATTAGCTAACCCAGCCTGCCTGGGTTGGCTCCCACGTCAGTGCTTGAAAAATGTATTTGACTTCCTTCTGGTCATGGGCTCCTGTTATCAGCCACTGGGACCAGCCAACACAGTCAGTCAATGATTGAAAGCCAACAGACAGAGGTTAACCTCAGATTACTCTGTCTGATATTGTAGTTTTTGCTAATTCCACTCAACAGAAGTAGAAGGAATGTGGGAGGAGGACATTTTGTAGGCATTCATAATATGCAGACATAGACATCAGGGCTAATGTTGTAGCTGTCCTGATCAAATGCTTCCAACAATGCCCAATTGCTGTAAGTTAAAAGGTACAAGATATGCTCGCAAAAAACACCTGCCTGTCTGCAGGTAAACATTCAACAGCATTGTCATTATGTACACTGTGGTTAAATGGTTGTTACTTTCAGTGAATAAGATGCCGGGTGAATAACTTTCCTGGCAACTCATGTCACTAGAATTAAATACAATATACAGACTTAGTTTGGTTAAAAGAACCTGGCCATTTGAGTGGAAGAAAGACAAGGAATGCATTGTACAAGACAAACCTTAAAGGACTACGATGTCAACATTTTTTTTAAGGAAAACCAAATAATTCAAATAAGTTAAAAACAAATCTTAATTTCCACAGCATGTCTCACCTTGATAAGGTTTCTTCTGTGTGAGAATTCCCCAGATGACTATGGAAAAGCTATAACACAAAACGGAATACCACAGTTCAACATCATCACAGTCCTTATCAAAAATAACTAATTATTTTCCAGGCATTACTTTTATTACTGATTCATTGAAATATATGTTATTGATAAAAATATTTGCAGGAGTTAAGTAAAAACAAATAAAAACACATCATGACTAAACACTAAACAGATGATGTTCTACTCTAACAGTCAAGGTCAGAGAGCTGTAAAGAATAGCAGCGCACCTGTAGACATCATGCTTGGTGTCTGACACCCTGTCCTTCTCGATGATGCTCTCCGGCGGCAGATAGGCAATGGTGCCACAGAACCCATCACGACTGATTTCATCACCTCTGGATAAGCCGTTCCAACGAGCCAGACCAAAATCTGATATCTGAATGGTTTTATGGGAGATACAGGATATAACATCTTGTTATGACAAAAACTAAGTCTGATGTGAAAGGAGATACCGCACATATCAAGTCATCATTAAAGAACATACTGGAACTCTTGAGACCCATTTTGTTAAGGCTTAGGTGGTGAAGGCAAAGCACCCCCAGGCTCGGACACATCCCAATGCCTCTGCCATCATCGTGACTCTGGCGGCATGCAGTACGATGAGGGCTCGGCCGCCAGCCTACGGGTGTAGTTAGTCATAGATCGCTTTACCTATCGTGCCAGGAGTTCAGGCCCTGTTTGCCTGTGAGTTACATGCGTGGGTGAGAGGCCGATCGCATTCAGACAGTGTTGGCAGAACTCAGCCTGTACAGACAGGCCCGGGCTACGTGTTTACATCAAGGCACTACAACAGACCAAGTGGTGGAAAGTTCCCACCCATTTCTTCAAAACCTCCACCTCTGATTAGTCACCCAACCATTAAATGGTCAAAATAGGACTTTGCTTACATTTGATAGTGTGTTGATTTCATTCTTACGCCAACGAAATAGTCTACATTCATTTGGCAGGAGAGACTCGGGCGTTTACTACCCCGACTCTTAAGGCCATGACTCAGCATAACGCACCATGACGTCATCCTGTGGCTACGTGTTCTGCCAATCTGCTCAACAGGTAGCAGCAGCAACACTGAGGGAAGCGGTGGCGCTTGGTTCAGTTTGTCCAGTTTACCAGACAGGTAGATTAAGAACTGCTGCACCGTCTATTTGCAGTGTGCAATGTGTGTTCAGGAACAATGGTCTGAAAGGTGCAAGCTCTACCCACAGCGCGCACCTGTGTGAACACGTGTACACATTAACAGTCGTGTCTCACCTTGACGTGGTAGTGTGCATCCAGTAGGATGTTAGCAGGTTTCAGGTCCAGGTGTAGGAGGGGCGGGTTCATGCAGTGCAGGAAGTTCATGCCCACTGCAGTCTCATGGATAATCCTGAAGCGCAGTTCCCATGGCAGCGGCTCGGCAGCCAGCAGGGTCTCCAGGGAGCCCGTCTCCATGTACTCCATCACCAGGCCCTGATGGTCACCGCAGATCCCGTACACTGGCAGGATGTAGCGAAACTTAGCTGCCTCCATCTTCTTAGCCTCTTCCAGTAACTCTGCTCGTTCCCTACAGAGTGTATATACCTCCGTGTGAAATCATTTAATAGGCTTCAACACACCACATAGAGTGCACAAAAAGATTTTTAAAGTTGTCTTTTATGACTGAACAGATAAGGTGATTTAGGTTTAGCTGCCCTAGTGTCCCATCCATCAACATCCAACAACACACTCTTGAAACGTTTTAACTGTTAACGCAGTGATTGTTACATTTGATTTCCATTACCATTTCACAACACTTTTGTGTGATTTAAACATACATGATTTAAACATACATGATTGAAACATACATGATTTAAACATAGCTAAATAGCTTTTTTCCTTTTCCACATATTCTACATACTACTCATCTTGTTATTATTATCATCCAATCTGACCACTCTACTTGTCATCTTCTACCATGGACAACTGCAGTATACAGATAAAAATACATCGATAGAGCTCCCACAGTTTGAGCCAAAAATGTGTATCTTATATATTCCAAAAGTAGGAAACACAATCTTCATGGTGGCGCTTATCACAAAGTGACATTTTCATTTCTCTATTGTTTACATTTGTGTTTTGTTTCTTTGTCCAGTCTTTCCTGTTCATGCTTTGAAATGTAAAGAAAAGACACCCTTGCATTAAAAAAGAATATTTACAAAAATATGTTGGTACTTAGGTTGGTGCCACAAAAAGGTTAATGTCTCAGTTAGACATAGAAGTTTCTGGAAAACATCAATGTACTGTATTCACCTATGCGGTAGGATGCAAATTAGCTACAGAATTACTCTGGGGAGGGCTAAGTAAGGTTTCTTTAAATAGCACTAACGTGACAGAAAAAGATTTCGGAAGTTCTCTTCAAAACCAACTTTATAATGTTTTTTTTAACCATAAATTGAGGATGTAGTGTATGTTTCTCAGCATGGATTATAAGCACCATAGCAGAAAATACCAATTTCCCCAAAGAAAATGCTATGCTTTCCTACATATGTACACAAACTCAAAATTCTAATAGCAATATGATTCATTAGAGAATGTAAATATGTTAGCTTAGCTGCTGTAACAAACGAGTCATTATTCATCTCTCTGTCCCATCCAGGAATTAACATTAAATTTTATGAATTAAAACTGTGCATTCTGAACCACAAAACTGCATTAGAAAAAACATTTAAACTTTTATCATTGACCCAAAATTCAACTTCTAATGACTCATTTTGGTTATGCAGGGTTAACCTGTCTCTCTGACAGTGCAATAAATCAATGAGCCCCTACACACAAGATCCATTGATGAGCCGGAGATTCTCCGGGTACGGCGGGCCGGCTGCCTCGGATGGATAGGCCTGCAGCCGGGCCTTAATGACATTCCTCAGCCAGAAAGGTTCTAGCCCTTGGTGGATAAACACAACCAACCTTTTGTTCTCTGTGTTCTAGTTGCTCAACCTTTGCACAATTACCTATTACCTTTATCAGCTCGGCTAGACCAGTAGACTCAAACAGAGCCGTCTAGCTCGGCTAGACCAGTAGACTCAAACAGAGCCGTCTAGCCTACCATCATCAACCTCAGCAGACACATCTCACAACACATTCACGAAAGACATGCGAGCCAAACCCAGGAAAGGAAATTCTGCATTTAAAGCAATTTAGATATACTTTTTCGGTAATCAGATTCTGAAAATGATCATAAGTCATTGGACAAACGCCCAAGGAGAAAAAATATCATAAATGTTTTGAAGAAACAAAAAAACGGTCCCTGTGTTGATTGACCAAATGGAGCCGATTTGTCTTTGTTTATCAGGTCCATTTTGGACTGCAAGGCTTTTTCATACTTGAATAATAACCTTCATTTGTCAGATGCAATCTTTGATAAAGCATAATATTGGTGTCAGGTCTAATGTGGGATTACATTGGGTTAGCCCATGTTGGTCTGATGTGGGATTACCAATTGTTAGTCCATGTTGGTCTGATGTGGGATTATTGTGGGTTAGCCTGTGCCCATTGAATTCTCACATAGAGCCTATGGGGTTTACTGAGATCATTTATTTTCATTTTGTGAATAGTGTGTGTGTGTGTGTGTGTGTGTGTGTGTGTGTGTGTGTGTGTGTGTGTGTGTGTGTGTGTGTGTGTG
>JACXGJ010011703.1:0-19298 GCA_016801105.1 Esox niger | reverse complement strand
CCCCCTGTATCTCCCTCTATGTTCCTCCCCCTGTATCTCCCTCCCTGTATCTACCCCTGTATCTCCTCCTGCATCTCCCTCCCTGTATCTACCCCTGTATCTCCCTCCCTGTATCTCCACCCTGTATCTCCCTCTATGTTCCTCCCCCTGTATCTCCCTGTCTCTATGTTCCACCCCCTGTATCTCCCTTTATGTTTCTCCCTCGCTGTATCTCCCCCTTATCTCTCTCCCTGTATTTCCCTCCTGTATCCCCCATCTCCCTCCCTGTATCTCCTTCCCTGTATCTCCCCCATAACTGCGTCCCATATCTCCGTTCCTGTATCTCGCCCCGTGTCTTGCTCCCTCTATCTCCCTCCTTGTATCTTCCTGTATCCCACCGTGTATCCCTCTCTGATGAACCCAACAATATACAAACCTTGTACTTTTCCAGCCACCCTCTCTCTTTATGTCTCTGTCGGAGTGTGTAGGGAGGCTGAGGTAAAGGAGTTACTATTACATAAACATTGTAGGAGGAAGAGGAGGAGGAGGAAGAGGAGGAAAGTGCAGGGTCGGAAAGTGGTTGAAGGTGGGGGAGGAAATTACCAAACATTCAAGCTGATAAGTGCCAAAAATAAAGCCTCATGAGGTACTGGTGAACACGTAACACACTTGTGGATGCGCCAACATGTTTTTTTCCCTCTGAAAACAGAATACATTTGTTTTACATATTCTTGTTGCATATCTCTTTTACATTTGTGATTCCTTTATGTACCACAGTTATTCCATATTTTTTTAGTGGTTTGAGCATTGTTTGTACCGTAGCATTGACGCAAATAACAAAAAAGTTGCTGGTTTTAATCTCTGAAAAGTTTGTATTGTTGTGTCACTGAGCAATGAGCTCTTAACACTAAGAACTGTTGTATGTTGTTGAGAGCATCTTCTGAAGTCTTTCATTATTTAACAAAGAACTTAACAGTTATGTTGACACATTCATACACAAACTTAACACGTTCAGTTCATGTAACATGTGCAGCACAAGCTGAGAGACACAAGAATCACTCAGTGGCCACAGTAGCTTGATGAGTCTTATTCTTGGCAGTTATCACCCGTCTGTCTCTCTCTCTCTCACACACACACACACACACACCACACACACACACACACACACACTCACACACACCTCATAGTGTTGGCCACAGCTCTACGTGATAACTGCACAAATTGTGTGGGTTTCTAAGGGAAACTGGGTCACTGTTTCAGTTTCCCTCTCTGCTCCCTTTCAGTCTGTATTTTTCTGTAACCCCCAATCTTTCACAGATGAGCTCTACATTGCTGTAAATGTACTGTGACCTGTCAACTCATGGTACTGTGGTGTTTATGGTCCCTCCACAGAGACTGCTGAGAGTGCAATGCTATTCAGGAAGCACTCAACACACTCTCTCACACACAACACTTCTGATGGTCTCTTGCAAATGCCACATTAAACATTAAGCAAAGCACTCTGGGTCTCTGTGACATCATCTCTTAGCGCCACTCAGCTTCAACATTACGGTAACAGCAAGAAAACCTGATAATGTTTTTCTCCCTTGCACACGTTCTCCCTCTATCTTTGTGATTCACAGGGCCAGAATGGTCTGTCTGAGAGCAGGCCCATTGATCTATATTGATCGCTGGTTAATGTGTGTATGTCTGTCTCTCCGTCTAGATGTGTGCACATATGAATGAGAAGATTGCCTGTTGCTTATTGAGTAGGTTTTGAGAACCTAATGCTATACAGCCATTAAATTTTACATTTGCATTTTAGTCATTTTGCCGTCGTACTCATCCAGAGCGACTCACATACCTTAGTGGATTGCATACATTTTGTAACTATAATACCTTTTTTGGCTTAGGCTTTTGGATGAACTGTAGGAGGCAGTTAGAAGGACAGGGATTATTAAGTGGCTGTGATGATGAGGGGACCAGGTTGGAAATGTTGCCATATTATCCCCCCTTGCCTTACGATAACTTCCATGGGATCTTCAGTGACCACCTAGTCAGGACACCCATATAAATCCTGCAAAAGCAAATGTCCAATTTACAACCCTGGGGTACTGGATTTGATTTATAAAACAACACCATGTCCGGCAGAATCTGATATCCCATTCAGCCAACAACCAGAACCAAACCTGCTTAAGTTCAGGGACGAACCAGTTGTGGGAGGCAAGGTGCTTGTGCTGCTGGCATTGTCATCCAAATGATTGACCAATGTTTGACTGTCGAGACACTGTTTGCAACTGTTATTAACAGCGGCAAATATTCACTTTATTATGCATTTATAATGTTATTAGGCATAACATTCACTTCAATTAAGGAGTTTCCTATTATTTTTTTTTAACTATGGTGATAAGGAGATAATGAATGAACTTCCTATTTATAAAAGATATGAGTGCAAAGAGAATTGGATCCCTGTCAAATATTTTGTCCTATTTTCAAAATCATATTTCACTGACATCAAGAAAAATATATTGTTTATTGAATAATATAATTAATATTGATTTCTTCAAATGCTTTTTGTGATGAAAATTGTCCTAAATTTGCCCCATTGGTAATGACACAGCTTATATGCCACATTCATGTACATTCAAATGACAGATGGACTATCATTATCTATCATTGTAGTACAACTAAGCCTGAGCTGGAATGTGAGGCTTGATTTCAGATAGTAAATTAAAGAAATACTGGGTTGATACTGAAGCATGAATACCGCTCGGATGTCATCATACAAATTCAAACAAATTCCACTGTAAATCCTTGTAAACATAAGGATTGCACTCTCAAAATGTTCCTTGTCTTATGTTTTGTTCAAATGTAGGGGGATGTGAGGGATAGGCCCACACCTCCCAAGTACCAGGGTCTAAAGACTCGTTGCTGCCCCTGTCCAGAGTCTTCCTGGTTGTGCTGTAGATCAAGACGATACTTGATGAGTCCAGTTGCCACTCTTCTGACACCACCAACAACCCCCCCCCCACCACCCTCCCTGTTGTCCCTGTCCTTGTTGTCCATCTGATCATGCTTATGACCTTAATTATGTTTTATATACTCTGAACACAGCCCAAATACATTAATTAATAATTAAAACTTGCACTCTACAAATGTTCACCCGGCACAGCCAGAAGAGGACTGGTCACCCCTCCGAGCCTGGTTCCTCTTGGTTTCTTCTGAAATTTCGGCCCCTCATAGGGAGTTCTTCCTAACAACTGTGCTTCAACACTGTTGTTGCTTGCTCCTTGGGGTTTCAGGCTGGGTGTTTTGTAAAAGCACTTTGTAAAAACTGCTGATGTAATAAAGGCTTTATAAATACATTTGATTGATTTACATCAACAAACTATTATGGTATACTATTTATCACAAACCTCCACTCAGACATGCAAAAACACAGATACATACATCAATATGTTTGATAAGACAATTATGGTCGATATCGTAGCTTATGTTGACTTATCGCATAAGTACTGTTACATTATTAACTCTGATGATTGTAGTATTCATATTACTTGTACTTCATAACAATTTCCCACAGCAATGAGTAACTATTTGATATAGTTTACTAGTAGTCAGATTGTTTTGGCTTCCATACAAGTTTGATTTTACAAAGGTTTCCTCGCTAAACCTACGCTGTCACATGATATACGGTACGCGTGCTCTCAAAATAAACCAGCCTCCTACAGCTGGACCAGATTGTTTCATTACACAACCAAATACAATATAATAAAACCATAGCAACTTATTAGGAACACCTGGGCGAATGAACCCTAGGTTGGGGCAAAGCCTATGATTGCAAATCTCACAGATAAACTTTTGAGCAAATAAGAACAAGACCCGAGCGTTCATCTTTGAGCCACTGTTTTTGCAAATCCTGCCACCAAGTCCCGCTCACGACATATCTCCGGTCAAAAACCCTGCTCAAATCTCGCGTGGCTCTCTCTCTTCCCCCTCTCTTTCCACCTCCTCCCTCTTCCGCCAACCCCTCCCTTCTCGCACTGGTTCTCCCTTGTCCCTGTCTCTTTCTCCCATCCTGTCAGTGCTGTAGCTTGTATTGGAGGTTAACAATCCTCCCATAGACCGAGAGAGACCCGGCCAGCCGTACCCCTTACCGAGGCTTGGAGCTCCCTCTCAGCCATGGCTACTATCGTTACCTCCACCCGATTTACAGATGAATACCAACTCTACGAGGAGCTCGGGAAGTAAGCGACTGTCGTCTTTAGCTAGCCTAGCTACTGCACTGTGCCTGCTGTCTGTCTTTCCTTCTCCCCACCCCCGTATATGTTAGTTACTAGCTCATTTAGCAAGCTAACGTTTGCTAGCTGGGATAGCCTGATCCTATTGTCTTTAGCTGGATGTTGACACTAGGCAAGTTACCTTGTGTGTCGTAGTTACTTAGGGCCAGAGCTTAGAGGATATTTTAGTGCACCATGTCTATATGTATTTGCGGTAGCACTGCATGTTATTAGCAGTTTGCTGTGTTAACGCCTTGTCTTTCCGTCTGCTGAATGTGCCAGGCAGGAAGCGTTTGAGCGAAAGCACTCTTGACATTTGCTGGCATGGCACGTTGGCAGCCTGTTTGACAGCGCTCAATGTTAGCATGCATGCTAGCTGTCTGTTGTTACTGTTGGTTAAGGCTGTCTTTCAACGGAGGTTTAGTTAACTGGGCATCGTCTGCATCTGTTGTGTCAAACGTAGATCGACAGGCAGCCTACACCTCCCTCCAAAACCAAAATCACGTTTGCACATTATGTAAAACCCCGCACGCTTTCATGCAGCAGCTCTTCATAAATTCCGTATGTACTGTAGCTAGCAAGCGTAATAAGCTTCCCCGAACAGGCTGCCTACAGTATGTTGCTGTGGCTTAAAGGTGCAGGGGTAAGCGTGATGCGGTTTATTGGAATCTTGGTAGCCTTTTTTCTCCCCTGGTGGAACTTGATCCATGTATTATAACGGGCATATGTTGATTGCTTTATTCGCTCAATTCTTGTTCAGCAGGTAGGCAAACTTGAAATTAGCCAGTCACTGAACTAATCAGTTAGGCTAGTTTAGTTGGTCAGATGGCGTGCCTAGTTGGAACAAAATTCTGCAGTACCTGCGACATCCCAAGAACAGGGTTGTCTACCCCTAGTGTGTAAATGGTGGTCTTGTATTCCTAAACCCCGGTTATTCTAACAGTGCCCGCTGAGCTTTCATCTGCCTCTGGCGTTTCACTGATCCATTGATTGGTTGATGAGAGGTCTCACCTGGGCCATGTTCAGTCGGGGACAACGTTGTGGAACGTTCCGAGCGTACTTTGTTATGTAGAACAAAGATGCTTCTCTGTCATTTAGGCTATACTGATTATTGGACAGATTTGCTTTACATGACCCTTTGCCATAGGTGGATGGAGTTTTCTCTTAAGGCCCAATGAAATGGTCTAAAACGTACCCGAGGCACCAGCCATGCAAAACAAACTTGCATATTATCAAAATCAGTCACAGTAACAAAAGCCACTTGATAAAAGTAAGAGGGAGGCTTAAATAAGTAACCCAGGTGTTAAGGGGCAAAGCACACTATCCTCTGCCAAAAAGTCCACCCCTTCTCACACAAGGTGTTTTGGTTGAAAACCTCAAAATACCATGCCTGGCTCTATGTATGCTAATGTACCTACAATATATTAATGTAGCAACAAGGTAATGAGTGATTCCTCACAACACAGAGAAAAAAAAACAACCCCTTATTTTGTGGATTTTCATAAAATATAATCCAAAGAAAATTATACTTTGGAAGGGTTGTTGAAATATTTGTATCTAAAAGTGTCATTGAGATATAATGTATTGAAGTTGGCATATTTATGAAATGTTGGCCTCTTCCAGGCCTCCTTTAGACACCATGTTTCATCAGTAGTTGCTGTAGGGCTAAGTTTACAATTAAGATATATATATATATATATATATATATATATATATTAGACATATATATTTTTTTAAATATGACTAAAGAGAGTAGGTACTCTGCTTGTTTTAAAGTTATGGTTGATGCTATTATAGAACAATAGTGCACTTTAGTAGGCACTAGCTCTGCAACTAGCAACTATTTTTATATTCTATTATTTTGTTGTTATTAATTACTATTTTTATTAATCGGACTAAACAAAAATAAAAAGCAACTTTGGTTATTTTTTTTTAACAATGAATGTTTTGTTCTCTTTAATGCCAATCCTATATTCAGATTATGACACTTATGGCGTAATCAGTAGTGCAGGGAATGCTTAGCTAGCAGGCGCTTCTTGGCTGTAAAACAAAATAAACATGTGCAAAATCAAAGCCTCTGCCTCACTGTTTGCTGCTTCATTGAAAAACCAGGTTTCAAATCCTGCTTGCAGTTTAGCCAAGGAGTCCTACAGAGGGCAATACAATTGGCCAGCACAGTTTTGTGTGGGGAGTTTGTAATCAAATATTGTCGCCCACCACTTCTTCACATATATTGTGGCGGCTTAAGCACCTGTGAGCTTAATTGAGGTAAACAGCCGCATGGTGTGTTCTTTCCTGCAGACAAGGATTCTGTCTAGACTCTCTGCTTTAGCAAGAAGTGTGATAAGAACCAGAATGGCTTTGGATGTGCTTCAGAAGATGCATGATATCTTGACATTGAATGCCTAACATAATTACTGATGTACCAATATTCACAGTTCCCTCAATTTTGACAAAATTCCCTGTACAGCAGAATTAAAAGTAGATGCTGCTCCTTGCCTTTTGGTCGTTTGCATGCATTCTTTCCTACAATACACCCTACAAGACCCTTTCTTGCAAGACGAGTTGTGTATACTTTGGTTCCAGATGACTCTGACAGACATTATGCAAGCACTTCCCTGGATTTCCTTCCGTCACTTCAGTTACTGTTCATCAGATGCAGAAAGCGTTTTGCTTCTATAATGTGTTTTTTGTGTGTAACTCACTCAGTTTCTTAAAAATAATCAAAAATTTTCCCAGGTGGTTTCTACTCTGTCAAACTATTGGACATCCAAATGAGTCTACGGATTCACTTGTGTTAAATCCAACAAATTGTGTGTTTTTTTTTTGGAAGAGTTTCTTGAGGTGTCTCTAACTTGGCATTAGTCAGGCATGTTAATTTTCTTTTGCGTGCAGACTATGAATCACTTTTGATTCGCTGTGTGATAGATCAGGAGAGATTTGGCCATCCCAGTTTTATGCTGCACGCACAGGTACGCCTAACAATAGCTAGCCTTCAGTCTACAGCACAGCAAGTCTGATCCTGGCCTAGGATTAGTGGTTGTCTTTAATGAGACTAACTTGGTGTTAATACAATTTTATTTTACTAACGTTAACAATTGAACAGTCTGCTTGATCACCTGGAAAGAGAACAGCAGGCAACAACATAGCAAAATATTTAACATTGAGGAACAACAATTTACTGTGCTGTGGAAAAGTATTTGCCTGGTTTCACATTTTCTTCAATATTGCATTTCTCATATAATGTTTTCAGATCTTCATTCAAAAACAGACATTAAGTTATTAAACCTTTTATTTCAATTAGGAACACAGACTGACACAGAGGTCTCTCTTACAGCTGGGCCCTGCGTATTCTGTGCATGTCTACATGTTTAGGTTCAATGATTAAAAACTACAGACAAAACAAGACAGACAATGATTAAGAAATCATATAAAACAGACAGCACAAAACAAGTAAAATATAAAGAATAAAAAGATGTATATAGAAAAACACAACAGCAGATTATTACAATTTACACAGAGGTTATTCCCCTGATGTCAAAAGATTACAAGCAGCTTCCAGGGTAACTATCACCCTGGTATCTCAATCCTAGTGCACCCAACGCTTGGATAAACCTTGTCAGTCCTTTCGTGAGATAATACTGGCACTGCAGGTTGTTACATCCACACAGAGGATATTCCCCTGAAAGTACAAAAACTAGCATTACCCGAAGCATTTTAGCAGATTGTTGCATTCAAACAGAGGTTTTTCCCCTGATAGCACAAGAATGTGCATTAAAGTATGTTTAGGTAAAACACAAATAAAAAACAGTTAAGGTAAAACAGAGTTAACGCAAAGATAGCATCCGATTGTTACATTTACACAGAGGTTTTTCCCTGATAGCACAGAACTTGCTTCACCCAAAGCAGTTACAAGCAACACAGAAACAAAAATCCTCCAATACATTTTCAAAATGGGCAAGGGGGACAATAGTCCCAAGTTTAAATTTGGCTTGCAGACTATTCCATAAGCAAGTAGCGTAACAGGAAAAGGCTGTCAAACCCACTTTTTTGGAGGTTAAAAGGGCTTCAAATATAATCCAGGCTTGAGATCTGTTTTTATCAGTTATATCTAATGTTGATAATTGATCATAAAGAAGAAGGTAGTTCATGTAGAAGTGCTGTATAGACAAACACGAGAGCATGTTGTTCTCGTGTCAAAGTCAGCAAAGTCCAGCCCACACTTTGATATAAACTACAGTGGTGATTTCTGTAGCTAGCACTTGTAATAAACCTAAGTGCACAATGGTATGTAGCCTTACACAGTTTAAGTGTGGATGCCGTAGCATGCGTGTAGGCAATATCCCCAGTCTATAACTGACAAAAGTAGCTTGCCCAATTTTGTTTTCTACATGTGTAGGACAAACAAGTTTAATTTCTGTAGAGGAAGCCTAGCTTGATCTTTAGCCTTTTACAGAGTATTTATTTGCCTAGACTAAATTAATTTGATCGCTATCTAAGCGCGCGAGTGCAAGTGTATATTCAACCAGCTTTTTGGACCTATTCCAAAATCATCAAATTTATTTTCTTTGCATTTAAAACCAGTTTAAGTTGTAAAAAAGATCCTTGTGGTATCTTTAAATCTGTCTCTAGCTGCAGTAATGCTTGGTCAGCCATCAACGCAGTAATGGGCATGACAGTGTTGTCAGCGTATAGATTCACTTTACTCTGTCTTATCTCATCACCGATATTGTTTATGTAGAGTAGGGATGCAACGGTACACTGTATGTTATTGAACCTTTTGGTACGCCCCCTACGGTTCAATAATGTACGTACACGTGAACTGCAGAGTTACAATATGCCAGTAATTTTCCTATAATTTCCAAAACAGGTAGACTACACATGTTGTAAATTCAGATCCATAGAACTTAATGATAAAGGGCACTCAACGTTTTACTTCACAGCAATGTCTCAAAATGTTGCAATTGCAGTGACTGCATCCCCCTCCCCTTTTAACAACCAATCAACAATTTGCAGTGACATCTCAGGAGGAAATATCCCTAATGGTGCCCCGTGTATGTAAAAACGAATATTCTCTCCAGTGGCGAGCGCACGCATGAGATAAGTTAATTGGAAGAGGGATCGCTTTCTAAATCCACTGTGTGGGAACATTTTGAATTCAGCTTTCAGTACAGTGTTAATTTTGGCACACTTAGTCTAGTCTTAGTCATTCTTACAAAAATATCTTAAAGTTTAAGTCACAGTTTATCATTTGAATAATGATTGTGTCTAGTTATTGTAAAAAATACTAAAACAGTGAGCCATTTTAGTCAACAAAATGCTCTCATGTTCTAGTTACATTTTTGTCAAATCAAAAAATATTTTCTCATTAACTTTTAGTGAACATCCCTGTCTGCCATGTACATAAATATACATAGTCTTGTTCTACCAATTTGGTAAAGGAATACATTAGTCTGCAGCATATAAAAGGAAATAATTTATGCAAAAACATTTACCGAACTGTGAGAATTTGTTGTTTTTACAACTCTAAAACACTGATGTATGAAATCAGTTACAACAGCGTTGATTGGCAATTAGGAAAACAATCTAGTTATTGTCCCACACACACACACAACAGCATGGTTAAAATATTTCGATGTCAGTGCTTACAAACATTTCATTGGAATGAGAAAGGCAAACTATTCTGCTAATGTCCATGTGTATTTGATTGGACAACAAAAATGCTTAAAAGCTCCTTTTCCAAAATCCTTCTATTCAATTAAGGTAGTTCAGGGCTTGACAATAACGATGGCCAGATGGCCCAATGGGCCAGTATAAAGTCGAGACTAATGAAACTAGTAACTCACTGTCCCGATCGGGCCATTGTATTTTATTGATTATGAAATTGATATCCTCCAGGTGTTTTGTAATCTGGCACACGCACAAATAGCTGCCTAGCAGCTCTTTGCGCAGGCTGATGGCCAGTCAAGAGTTGATCAATGTTCTGATGTGTGGCTGTCTAATATTGCTTTTCAATAAATCATCTAGATACTCGCGCAAGTCGCTCAAGTGAAGAAGGCATTTAGTGTTTTGTTGACTACGAGCTTAAATGAAAGCAAATATTTGTATATCAATGCAAAAAATGATTTGCATGTTTCGATGGAACTCGATGCAACTGTGTTGTCTGATGGAAGTGGTTCTTTTTACAGAGGCACTGACAACTTTTGCAGTCTGTGGCCAGTCATGCCAATGGCAAACAACACCTGGTCAGCATGACAGCGAAGCAAATGGCTGAAAATCTACCATACTGGTTAAGAATTTAAATGCAGATGCCCACTGGGTGAAAGCACGACTTATTACAACCACATACCTTGTAACTAAGTCGGACCAGCCATTCGCCCTGTTCCCCCAGGGAAGAATGATTCAGTGTTTTGTTGACATGTTTTTTTAATACATTTTTATAATTAGAAATGTGATGAAAGAATTTGTTTGTTTTATATATCCAGAATGCATATCATAAAGTTAAAAAAAAAGTTAAGTGACAAAAGGATTTGGTTATGTGTTGTAACTATGATTAAATTACAACTTTTGGAAGCAAGAGAGTAAAATGTTTTGGTGTTAGTTTCAAACCCACTTGGCCAGTGGCAATTGTTTTTAATGTTGAGCCCTGTAGTTATATAAGACTTTCGTCACAAAGATAATATCATCTCATCTTATTTTTGGCAAACAAAATGATAAAGGTTTATTGTTGAGTTATTGATTTTTGTGGGTCTATTTAGTCAGTTAGTCTTGTCGACAGCAATTGAAAAATAGGTGTTTAACAAATATTTTGATCACTTTTTTTGACAATTTTCACTGGTTCAATACGATGACATGGGTAAGATGACTAAACAAAATACAGTCTGCAAGCATTGCTTTGCCACTCGGTTACTGCAGTGGAAACACTTCTTACATGATGACTTAATTCATACTGAAACCGTACCATTACCGTGTCCCACAAACCGCGATACGTTACGAACTGTGGGCCCCCGGTACCCTAATTTTGAGAGTGAACAATAATGGACCAAGTATAGAACCTTGTGGGACCCCTTTAGCCGACTGGATGCCATTTACTCTAACAGCCTGACTTGTATCCATAAGATAGTCATCAAATCAATGACTGGCATCCGGTCCTAGTCCTATTGACGACAGCTTACTCAAAAGCATTGCATGGTCTACAGTGTCAAAGGCTGTAGACAAATCTACGAACACGGTGGCACAGCACTTGCTATTGTCGAATGCATAGGCCAAATCATTTACAACACTTACTGTGGCCTCAGTGGAGTGGTAAAAGGAATCTGTTCCAAGCTTTACGAATTTATCCCATGACTAGAGTTTGATTGAAAATGTGCGTCTCTGTACTCGCCATGACCGAAGCAGCACATGTCAGTAATTATGGATTCAGATTATCTGCGCCTACCGATCCAGATGGTCAGCGCCTATTATTTAGAATGATCACGATAAGATTCTAAAAAATCTTATTTTATATGCAGTTATGACTTCACTTCGTGTAAATTTTTAGAATAACTAAACTGGTTATTGCTTTCCTCTATCCCAGAGGACTGAGGAATTGAGGGAATGTACCAGTTAATGTGCTTATCAATGGCATCACATTTCAGTTCGGTCACTGATGATGCCGGCATCTGAAAAAAAAAATGTGGGGAGTTACCATTAAGAAAGTATCTAGATTTTGCCTTTTATTCTACAAGTCCTTTTATTTCTCAGTTGCCTAAAAAACAAACAATCACCTGTTTCTTCCCATATTACTTCGTCAGATGTTTTCCTCACCAAGGCTCATGCTTGATTCTTTTATAGGAAGAGGCTTTTCAAATCAGAGAATACTTTTTTTTTTTTTTACCTACGTTTCCTTAGTGGGGTGTGTTCAGCCATGGAGGTAATAATTGAAGGGAATGAGAACACTAACACTGGGTCCATTATGCAATTTGTGGATTAAGTCTTTGAGCGACAAATGATAAAGTCTTGCTCTAAAAAGTGTTCATAGTTTCTCTTTAAAATTTTACAGGGGTCTTTTTTTGTTTGCCTACTGTCTCTGATATGCAACAGGGCAGTGGTCAATGTTGTCAATTCGCAAATAACCCAATAGCTATGTATTTGTGAGGTGTATTTATTAGAATAAGGTGTGTTAATTTAAAAATATAGTTTGAGATCTCCGATAATCAGTAATTCAGAGTTTGCATAATTACACATTACCTCCAACAATTTACACATTACCTCAATACATTACTCCCGCTAGCGTTAACAGTGCATTATGACCAAGGGCAACATTCAGAACAACTGTAAGGATTCAGACTGTTTCGGGACAGAGGTTGAGATGGACCCAGTGACATCTAGGTTGCATTTAAAATACAGTACATGGCAAATCCTCCACCTCCCCACTCTTGTCTGCTCTGTAAATGAAGTGAACCTGGTAAAACAGTCCCAACTTTGTTCATTAAACAATTATAAAGTATAAACAAGTTCTTCTACACCCAATGCCCCTCCTGTTTTTATTTGTTCACAATGGTTTTGTTAGATCTAAGATGTAGTGTGAAAATATACCAAGAAAATCAAAGGGGGTGCATATCCCTTGTTTATTGAAAGTTGTAATTGAGTAAGTTCACATAGAATCGACTAAGTTCAACTTGTTTCAAAACGTGTTTTTGCGTGATTACTGATCTTAACCAGAATGTTCCTGATCAACACCTGATAAGAAGGGTAGGAAGAGAACCAGCTGTGCTACTGAATTGTATTTGAGGAAGGGACTTCTGCAGTCTCCATGTCCTCCTTCAACAGTCTGTCATTGTTTTATTTCTGTGGCTGAGGCTCCATTCTCTGTAACCGTGCTGTTGGCTGACCTGTGTATGTGTGCTGTGTTTGTGTGTGTTAATGTCAGTTTACTAAATGTCAAACCCGCCAACCCAGAACTGATTTTTGCTTGCCGTGTTCGCAGGGGAGCGTTTTCAGTGGTGCGCAGATGTGTGAAGAAGTCGTCAGGTCAGGAGTTTGCTGCAAAAATCATCAACACCAAGAAACTCTCTGCCAGAGGTAAATACACAAGTACAAATTCATAACTAAATTCAAAGTGACTGGTCTGGTGTAGATTGGTTTTGTGTTGGTGTTTATCCTCTGGTGCTGACAGTGTTCTGTTGTACAGGAACTGTATATGTGAGATCAGAGGTTTTGGGTTCTGTTGAGTTGACCATAACTTCCTGAGGAGCCTCTGTGTCTGTAGTCTCTTGTGATGAGTGTTACTAAATATTTTCTACACAATGTGGATATATGCAAGTCTCACAAGTGTCTTTTTATCTGGATGTTTATTTGAATCTTTTTAATTTGCTATCTTAGGTATTCAGGACTACGGCTCTTTTTAGCATACTGGTCTCTGAGAGGCCCACGCATGCACACGCACGCACGCACACACACACACACACACACACACACACACACACACACACACACACACACTGCCTCTCAGCTCAGAGCTCAACTCTGCAGTCTACTCACATTCACTTGCCTACTCTCTTCTTTTTCCCCTTTCTTTTCTGTTCCTTCACTTTCTGTTGTCTTGGCTCCTCTCTGTAAACCGGTTCTCTCTCTTTCTGACTCCCTCCCATCGCCAGTAGCTAGGAGATTGGTCAGTATCCAGGCTAATCCAGTTAAACTAAATGTATCTCATCAGGGGATAAATCCCCATGGATCACACATACTCCGCGTCTGGTCGTTAGCCCCTTTGTTGTACAATAAACGTGACAACAATAGTATCACAGGACAGGTATTCTGGACAGATCTAGATTCAGATGCTGTGTATGAGTTCCTCATGGTTACATTCAAATGTTGAGTGCAGCTTTGAAGTGTTTGACAGACTTTGTGTGCTTAACTAGCTCTCCCTTTCTCTGTGAGTGCGTGCGTGCGTGCGTGCGTGCGTGCGTGCGGCGTGCGGGCGGGGGGACGTGCGTGTGGGCGGGCAGGCCTGGAGGGGAGGGACTGAGCCTTGCAGTGATGTTTGTCTAGAGACTGGAAAGAAAGAGAGAAGGGGGGCAGGGAGACACTGAGATGGGGAGGAGAGTGCGCAGTGAGGAGGAGTAGGAGATATGGAGGATTTGGAGAGAGGAGGCACAATAGGATGCCTGTACATAGTGTGTGCGTGTCCTATGGGTGCAGACTTTTAAACCAAGTTGGAATAGCAAATCTTTACCCAAACCCACATAGAGGGCAATTTTAGGTTTGTTTTGGAGAATGCGCATTGTTCTGCCTTCTCTAGTGTGTTCAGCCTTACTGTAGGTCTGTTTCATTTAGAATATCCTTGTCTATTCACTGATAAAGGGTTCTGCTGTAATGTTGTTAGACAAGACACTTTTGCACTATCAAGGATTCCATTGAGAGCTATGGTTTAGATTACCGGTAGACGGGCCAGCAGTACAACACGCTGACTCTGTCTACCTGGTGGCTGTTGGGTCTGGCCCCTCCCATCTAGTTCTCTGAGAACGATGCAAGTATTAATGTTCTCTGAAGTGCAGCGATGTATCGGGCTGGTCCTAGAACAGTGGAGACTGCTGCAGAGTCCTGTATGGGTGGGAATACCTGAAAGAGTTATTGAGAATCTTGTGAAATGCGTGTGCAGTTGCTCTCAAATGTATTCACCCCCTTTGTCTTTTCCACTCGTTATTGTATTATACCATCAAATCAAAGCTGATTGAAAATGTTTTTGCCACTGATTGACAAAAACATTCAAAGTAAAAAATGAAATCTACGATTATTAATTACAAACAGAAAACAAAGGAATTATTTGTATAAGCATTCACCTCCTTTTTGTTATTATTTGGTAGAGGGAACATTGGCAGCATTTACAGCTATGAGTCCATTTGGATGGATCCGTTCCTACCAGCTTGGCAAATCTGGACATTTAGTAAACAGCAGTTTTTAACTCTTTCCACTATTTCAATTAGTTTGAGGTCCAGCTTTGCCTGGGCCACTCCATGACATTGTTTTTAAGCCAGTCGAATATTGCTTTAGTCATATGTTTGTGTTCATGGTCATGCTGGAAGATACATTTTCTCCCAAATCCCAGGTCTCTTGCAGGCTTAAGCAGGTTTTCTTAAAACATTTCTCTGTACTTTGCTGGCTCTGTCTTCACAAGCTTTCTTAGTCCATTACACAAAGAAGCATCCCCATAGCTTAATCCCGCCACCACCACGCTTTACAGTGTGTGTGGTGCTATCAGGATGATGTATGATGCTAGATTTGAATATAGCACATATTGCTGAGATCTAAAAGTTAAGTTCTAGTCTCATCACACCATATAATTTTTCACCTGGTTTGTGAGTCTCCCACTTACCTTCTGGCAGACTTTGCCGAGATTTGATGTGAGTTGTTTTCATTTGGCCCCTCTCCCAAGAAGGCCATTTTTCTGAAGCACCTGGGCTGTTGTTGCACTATGAACAGTGCCTTCCTGCTTAGCTGTGGTAGACTGGGACTCCTTCAGGGTTGCCATAGGCCACTATTGCCCTTCTCTTCCCGATATAACTGTTTTGAGGACGGCCTGTTCTAAACAGACTCACTAGTGCCGGTTCTTAATAATGGTCTTTACTGTGCTCCGGGGGATAGTCATTACCTTTAAAATCGCACCCCTGATTGGTGCATCTGAAGAACATTATTCCAGATTTGCTTCGCCTTCAAGATGTAGGCCCTTTCTCAATTCACATACTGCCTGTAATATATAGTATATCAGATTAAAATGAGTGTGTCCCAAACCGTAGGGCGTTGGAGTCCATATACAAATATTTCCTGGATGGCCTAATATTTCTTGTGATTTTTTGCAGTATGCAACCATGCATGCTAACTTGTTACACTACCTGTAGCTAGTTTTGATATCATGTTGACAAAATGAGGGACTAAGCAAGAGTAGATACTAGCTAATGGCACTTGTTAGGTTGTTTAGTTATGTTGTTCATTGAGCTTAACATTGCAAACAGTGCATTGCTCCCTTAATATAATCAACAGTGTAGACAATTGCCATGGTCTGTTTCTTCTCATCCCTGAAATAAACCGTAACATGAAGTCATTGGTACTGTCGCTTGCAAAAACAAACTTTGTACCTCTGTTTGTTGCATCAGTATCTAAATCCCGATACTGGCTTACTTTATACCTAACAATATGTATTTTACCATCAGTGGCATGGTACGTACTATGTATGTGAGTCAAGTATGTAGGTAAAGTATGTGACTCCAGACAGGGAATGTAGACATATTTTAAATTGTACAAACCAACAGTGGGATGTTCCAGAGACCGGTTTATTTCATTTAAAATCACGTGAAACACCTTGACTGCCCACAGGTGGACTCATTCAGCAACGTAACTTCTAAAGACAAATGGTTGCCTCACAGCTCATTCAGGTGTCATAGCAAAGGGTTGAATACTTATGCAGGCACTTATTTTCTGATTTGTAGTTATTTAGGTAAAACTTTGGAATTTCCTGCCTTGTTCCGTTGCAAAAACCCAATTAAACTCTTTTCATTTCATGTTGTAACAAAATTAAATGTTTAATAGTCCAATGGGTTGAATTCTTCTGAAATTCCACTGTGGATTCAATGGGTTGTTAGCGGTAATACAAACACCATGCCTCCATCTGAAGGAGACGCGCCCTAACAAACAAGCTGTTAATGGTGACGAGCATGTGGCACTACAGACAGTTTCTCAGGAAAGCCTACTAGCCTGCCTATAAGGGCTGTAATGCAATGGCAGCATTAAAACATGATGATACCTGTGTTCTTTACTGTTGTTTAAATGTTGGAACAAACCAAATAAATGTAGCTTCACCACCATTTGTGAGAGTGCGCGTGCGCGTGCGCGCGTGTGTGTGTCTATATACGTTTTTTCGAAACTGTTAGGACCTTTTGGGGACTTGTGTTCCCTGGAATAAAATATTAAAATAATAAAATATTAATAATAATATTATTGCCCGTTTTCTTAATTACCCATGGTTCTCACTTTTACTTGTTTGCCATAGGGTAGTAAACGGATTCTGACTTCTGGTCTGGACTTGTACATGGTCCTAACAAGTGAGGTAATGTGTCTGTACACACACACACACACACACACACAGGTGCGTGTGGTGGTGGTGTGCCTTGTTGGATTTGAGGATTTGAGTGTCGTTTTTAGCACCATTTGGCCTGAGTGACCTAGCGCACTGTCCCATGGGTAATACGTCTCTGAAAGCTTTGCTAAACAGCGTCATAATCAGTTCCAAGAGGTGAATGTGTGAATGTGTGTTTGTGAAGGTGTTTGTCATTCCTCTTCGCTACCTGATGTAAGATTGCTGTTGGCCCGCCCCACAGTGAAGCAGATGGCCAATTAGAGAACAGCAGGAAGTGCCAGTCACTAATAACCCAGCAGCATTATCTGTCATCTACTTCCGCTATGCATATGCCCCACACATACGCATTGTACACGCCCAACGCAAGCATGTCCACACCGCCACGTAATTGAATGCGTCAACAGGAGTTGCAGTAAACCATGCCTCACACGCTGCGCCCACAAACCAAGATCTGCGATCCGTTTTCTGCAAGGTGACAGTTCATGTAGCTCACCCATTTCTCTCGCTTAGACTGAGGTTGCTGGAGTTGGTCCATGCAGAGGCAGAGAATCTATAGTTTGCCTGGAAAGGAGAAAAGAGGAAGTAGGTGGATAAGATGGAGAGTGAGATGGAAGAGGACAGAGGGATGTAGGGAATAGGGAGATGGAAGGACGGAGAGATATTGTTCAGAAGGTTTTCAACGTATTCAGTTATGCAATATAAAATGTTGTTGAAATTGTTGTTGTTAAAGTTTTTTTTTCTTACATTAACTGAAATTCTGTGATTTATTGAATGCGTATGAAAACTTTGTCGGTGGGCATGCTCCCTCTGTTTTAGAGCCCTGTAGCAGTTATTCATTAGAATAATAGGAGTGATCACACACACACACACACACACACACACACAAGTTTGTACAGCTAACCTCATGGAAACCAGAAAATTTAAATGGTGTGCTCCCTTGCCCTAATCTTAACTTTTACCCTAACCTTAACCTAACCCTAATCTAACTTAACCTCAATAAAGTAACATATAGGCCTTAACTTAACCTAGGTGTAATGCCTTACCTTAACCCTAAAGCTAACCAACTATGCCTGGACCTTAAAGAAACCCCAATTCTAACTCTAAAATGAATTGTAAGTTTGACCCTAAACCCTGAGCCAAAAATGTATTTTTGCCTCATGGGGACCTTTTGCTGCTCCCCATGAGGCAAAATCCAGTTTATTCTGGATTTACTATACTCATTGGGACATTTGGTCACCATGAGTATAGTTAGACCTAAAAACAAACACACACACACACTACACCAGAGGTGGTCTCTGTCTATACCAGAGGTTTCCAACCGTACGTTATAGACAATTTTAAAGCCCATTCAATCATTCACTTCTAGCCAATCACAAGCAAGTATTGTGCAATTCTGTGGTGTAAAATGTATTTATACACCTGTTGTTCTAAGTTCCGAATTTTGGTTGGCTGAAAGCTGCTAGCTAATAGCAATAAGGCACCTCTGGTGTTTAGTATCTTGCCAATATGGCTAAAGTATGTGTCCAGGTTGTGAACAGCTTTTGCTATGGTATTTTGGATATAAACCAAACAACCTAATGCCTTATTGCTATAGGAAATCTCATTAACCTCTAACCTGTGTGTAACAGCTAGGGCCAGAGGGTGTTATTAGCCTGTTATAAGCCTGCATATAACTGTTACATGCTCTCCTAACAATTTTCTCTATTTACAGATCACCAGAAGCTGGAACGAGAGGCTCGCATTTGCCGTCTACTCAAGCACCCGAACATAGGTTGGTCTGTCTGTCTGTCTTTATGTCTATGATGAAGATTGGTCTGTCTTTATGTCCATGATGAGGATTGGTCTGTCTGTCTGTCCATGATGAGGGTCTGTCTGTCTGTCCATGATGAGGGTCTGTCTGTCTGTCCATGATGAGGGTCTGTCTGTCTGTCCATGATGAGGGTCTGTCT
>JACXGJ010011702.1:0-19299 GCA_016801105.1 Esox niger | reverse complement strand
CACACACACACACACACACACACACACACACACACACACACACACACACACACACACACACACACACACACACACACACACACACACACACACACACACGGTTTTCTTTACTGACCTCCTGGGGATAGGGGATATAGCCTGCATAAGCCAACACAAATGTGCAGAACTTGTTGAAGTCCTCAACAGTCCGCCTCCTCCTGTATGGTGGACTGATCGCCTGCAAGTCAAAACACATCAATAGGACGTCAAATTAAACGAGGAAACTATGTGAAAATGTGAACACATTGATAAAATGTTACATATGACAAAACAGGAATAGTTTAAGTTGCATTTAAGTTGAGGTACTGTACATTAAAAAGCGCGATTTCGACATCCAATCGTTTGCAAAAATATTATGAGCAAATTATCTAGTAAATAAAGCAAACATTAAGCTAGCTAGCTACGTCTGTGTGCCAACAACAGCAACGCGTTTTACGTTACAGTACCGTAGTTGAAAATCGTTCGCACTAAAACCTGGAATTTCCTGGCTAATTAAGGTACAGTAACAGTTATATTTGGAGTATGCACATATAAACCACATCCAGACCAAAATCTGACTTTCAAATATTGAAGTTTGGAAGCTTTGCTGACGTGTTAGCTGAATGGTTCAGAAACGTGAGAGTATCAGTAGCAAGCTATGTTTGTAGCTAGATACCATCTTAGCTTATATAATTTTAGCTAGCTGGGCAGACTGCTTTAAGCAGTATATTGACGTACAGACAGTAGGTTAAGCGCCATCAAAGTGGTGTAACTAACTACAGTAGTTATGAATAATAATACGCTGAATAATTAACGTTACTGTACCTCTGATCCAAATGCATGCGACGATGAAGTAACGTTGTCCATCTCTAAAGTGATCACAAGACATACGATACATACAGCAGTCAGTACAGTATTATGTACAAATCTAAACAGAATAACGAATAAACGATGGAAGCTGAGTTCAAAACTATTATTAGTAAAGCTGCAGCCGTTTAGCAACTGTAGCTAGTTCAGTGCTCGTGTCTTCGACGCTGAAAACATAACACGGTCCATGCAATAACATTAAGCTAACCAAAGAACGCTAACCAGAGCTACCTAGTTAGCTGACGTTTAACCAGAGATAACAAGATAAGACTTGTTAGCTTACTGTAGTCTAACAAAATAATATGTAGATAATGGTTCGCCTTGGCCTGCTGTGGACCCCACGATACATTTGCTTATAATTTGTGGTTGGCTGTAATCCAAATGTTACTTAAAAAAACTGTTCGCAACCAAAATATTGTTGTCTATCAGATCCGCGGAGTGCCCATCACATGTCACTCAAGCTTTGACTGTTCACTGAGAAGAAAAGGGAGACCCGCCTCTTTAACTAAGAGGTTTAAATGGATATGAAATCCTCTTTTTATAGTGTATTTAAATTAAGATATTAATGGTCCCAAAAGTTTAGTTTTGGAATTGAGAGGTATATTATGAGAAACCAGGGTTTGTGTGTTAATATGTGCTTGTGTGTACTCCTCACAAACATCCCCAAAAAGATAGTTCACCTATATTTTCGGACCCCACCTTCTGTAATAGAAAATGTAATTCATAGCCAAGGGCAAAGGCGTAGGATTGAGTTTCATATATGGGGGGACACATTTAAAATATTTGCAAAGTGTTCTAATTATTGGAAGGATCTGCTTCTAACATTGGGGGGCATACCCCGGACAATCTCGCCTATCGCTGGTGTGACACATCCGTTCACTCTTAAAGCCCCACAGACAAGGGCGTAGGAGCGGGAGACAGGTGGGACATGCCCCCCCCATGTTAGAAAGGATACATTGTTCCCCCTCCACAATAATAAAATAATAAGAAAATTTTGCAAGCATTTTAAATATGTCCCCCCCAATATGCTACTCATTCCTACTCTTGCCCACACGTCATCTGTTGACTTTATTCAGCTCATCTAAAAAAATTCTTCATCCGATCAGGTGAGTTGGCATCACATTCTTTTAATTATATATAAAAATGTACTACTTATCTAACAGAAGAATTGCCACATCAGCGTCACCATGTAATGCATTTTTTACCTTGAGTTTCTTCCATCGTGGATAGGTCAATAGCATCCAGCAGCAGACCCAGACCACTCAATAGCATCCAATGAGCAGCACCAATGTTCACTCGTGTTTTTGAATAGAATCTGTCTTTCTTTTAGCTGATTTGCTTTCTTTTGATCTAAAACATATTTTCTTAGGTACTGTTACATTCTGAACTTCTTCCATTTTTGACAAAATCGTTTCACTAGCGTGTCATGCTGCTTGATCCACAAAATAAGAGTAGTCACTTCCTTATTTTTTGAAGCCTCAGTTTTTTTCCCATTTCAGTGGAACGTTTTTCACACCAGTGCACAAGCTAACCAATTTTTTCCTGAGCAGCAGTACACTGCATTTTTTCAGATGCGGGCCTGGGACCATCTGATATGGTCGGAATTCATCCATGATCCAGATTAATAGAATAGCAAAGTGTTAATACAAAAAACGTACATACATCAGCTTTAAGGAAAAGCAAAACATAGGGCATAGTGTTATATGTAGGATTACTTTTAGGTTTAGACATTTAGGTTTAGTTTTAGGTGTTAGTGCTAGGTTTAGTTTTGGCCTAAAATGTCTTTGATGTTATTGAGGTTAAGGTTGGGTTTACAGCTACAGGATAGGGAACGTGGATTCCTGGGTCCCCATAAGCATAGAAAAAACATGTGTAGTAAGGGCAGAGGGAGCTCAGGACATCCTGACTCTCTCCCAACTCTTTCTGCAAGCTGATTATCTATGTGTCCACAAACCTGCATTTGTGCTGAGTGAGATCAGTATTTTGCTGAGCTTGTTTGTGCTTTTTCTCCACTCACATCCTTGCAAACAACATGAATGTGTTCTAGATAGCAGGGTGTAAATGTGTGTGATGCTGGTCTAATCACCATGTATTTACCACTGAGATAGTAAAACGGGACAAATCAGTCCCCACAAGTTATTTTGCTGATCCCCACTAGAAAAAAAGCTATTTCTGGCTTAGGAGTTTAGTGTAAAACTTACAATTGGGGTCAGTCTTACAATTAAGGTTACTGTTAGGTTAGGCATTAGACGTTAGGTTCATGAGGTTAGGGTTAGAGTTTGGTTGAGGCAACGGTAATGGAACATGGATTTACGGTCTTCTAGTCCCCAGAAGGATAGAAAAATAAATGTGTGTGTGTATGGGTGTAGTGGGTGTGTGTGTGTTCACTATATAACACAGAATAGCAGAGCGATGCTACCCTGCAGTGGAGATCGTGTGTCAGAGAGACCCAGAAGCAGCAGCCGAAAGAGAGCATAAGCAGGAGAGCAACTGAGTGAGAAAGCAAAGTAATAGTCAGAGAGAGAGGACCGCTGTTTGTTTCTGCCTGTGAGGAAAAGGTACAGTCTCTACAGTTTTGTTAATCAACTAGGAAGATTGTGCTGCAGTTGAAAAAACTGATCATTTCTGTTCGTATCTGAGGCTGCACGACCTTTCGCTGTGCAGTAAATGAGTCAGACATTTACGCCTGCGGCATTACAAAGGAAAACATGAACGTATTGCAGAGTGTTTGGTCAGATTTCTGAGAAGCGCTAGTCTTTGTCTAAATGAACAGGCCTGCGTCTCTATTGTCAAATTACTGTTTTGGCCAGGTAATCTCTGTCTTATGTACTCTATCATTGATATTTTTTTGTCAGTTAAATATGTACCTTTCGAAACATGATATGTATACAATTGAATATTTATGCAGTCTCCCATCACATTCCCTCTCTTCTGCCAAGTTTCAATGCAGTGCCCAATAGTATGAGGGGTGCACTCTGGCTTTAAGGGTGGGTGTGTTTGTTTGTGCCTTTGCTCTTGTGATGTGAGTCAGCAGACAGGGTATTAAGAGATCTTGTCTGGGATTGCCTGGGTGCAGTGGAGTGCATAATTTATATACTGTAGAATGAAGTAATGATAATGCTGGTTAGAGATCTATACCACTTTCCAGTCTATTCGTTTTGGTTGTTTCATCTTTATATTCTAAGCGGTGTACTTTCCTGTTTGTACATATGAAAACACATTAAGTTGCCTAGTATTTTCAGATTGGTGCAGATTTTGTTTTGACATTTTGTAGGCTTTTTGAATAATATTTAATTGAGAGCAATAGGGAAACATGGTGCAATGTTCTCACATAAACACCCTTCATGAAAAGCTTCTAGTAGAAGACATTTCTTTCACAGTTATAAATATAGATATATAAAACATACAGATAACCTACAGATGTTTATAAGCCCTTAATATTAAAAAGGTACTTGAGGTGTTTCAGACACATGATATTAACACCATGTTAACAGACATATAGGTAAATAGAGCAGCAGTGAAATGTCCCTTAAAAGCTAACTAGCTTCTTTGACAAATTAAATTGCATGAAAGTGTAAGCAACAACATTGCTTTCCCCACGGCTTTCTTATCAAATGGGTTTTGAAGAGATGAGAGAGTTTTGGAAAACATTAAGAGATCACTGCACTACACTGCACCAAAAGTTGAAAAGGAAGGTTTTGAGTTTGGAACATGAGAGTTAAAATTGAGAGACCACTGCAAATTGAATGCTTCTGTTCCTCACTCAAAACTTTCCTTTTCAACTTTTTTGGAAAGGAAAGAAAAAGGTGCAGTGGTCTCAATTGTTTCCGGAGCTATAAACAAAGAAATCTTCACTTGCGATGTTCACTAAAGACAACTATCAAAAAACCTGAATGAGGTAACCTCTCCCATACTGACAAAACTTCTGATTGGCATGGATGAAATCTAAGTTAATATTGCTATTTTCTCCAACCTAGTTGTTTGGGATGTACACTTGTCAAGCTGAAATGGCCCACAATGTACAAGGATTAATGCTTTGCTATGGTGGCTACACGCCTGTGAGAAGGAGTTAATTTGACTTCCATGAAGTGTTCATTTTATATCTGGACAGTCAGTAAACAAACTGAATGGAGTGAAGGAGCTCTAATTTATCAAAAGAAATGTAGGACTTTTATCAACATAGAATCTATTAAATAGATTTTCTAATAGCAGAAAGAGTCACAATAAAAACAGTCATTACACACATTAGAATTACATATCACATTTAATAAATCAAACAGCATTTATGTTAGGGATGAAAGGTAAAACCAATCCGTGCATCAGGACCGTTATATAGAGGAATATGATACTGTCCAGCCCCAGATGGATGCGTTTTGCATAAGGTCCTCAGAATCTTTATCTACAGTCAGTGATAACAAGGGTGTGCCTGAAGTGATGTAATCCCAGCTGCACTGGGAATAAAAATACGATATGGCATCTGTTTACAGCATTGAGATCACACTCTTTGGTCATGGTATAACAGAGTATATCCATGTATCTGATCTACTGTACTCCTAAACCATATAATCCATCCTACTCTCAATACCATCAAGTCATCTATTCTAATGTGCTGTGAACTTGCAGAAAATGGCTGCACAGTGTTTTGTCCACTGAGACCTCCTAGGGCTTAACCCAAAGCCCTCTATTCAATGGACTACGCACTAACTGACCGCAAAACAATAGTTGCCCAGTGACAGGTACCCAGGCAACCACTAGTACTGTGCAGGGGCATTCACAAAGAAATGGTACAAATCCACTGTCGAAGCAGTGACCTGCGGTAAGGTCTAAGTCCGAGCAGAAATACAATCTGATTGTCTACTCACTAGTCAGGTTGAACTCTATCTATTTCTATTATGTGTGTCATTAGATTGGAAGCATACACGTTTTAAAGGGAACTGTACTGTCGTTGTCCCATACACAAATCTATGGAGACTGCCCTGGACAAAGCCAAAAATATTTTTTCAAAGGCCGTTTGTCAATTCACGTTCTCGCTGAACAATTCATCAATCCATGCATTCTCGATAAAAGAGGTGGATCAAGTACACATCCGGGCATTTTAGGCGTTCTTGGTAACTTGCGTTCTTTGGATTGGAACTGTACTTGGGCCATGAAAGATGACGTGAAATGAGTTCACAAGAACACAAGTACAGACAAAAACGCAGATTGATAAATGGTCAAAGGCTTTCTGGTGTTCCCGTTTGTATGAACATGTGAACATGCTATGCATGCGCCAACCGTCAAAATTGTTTGCATCCTCTTGAACTACAAAGAAAAGCAGTGTTCCCCACACCGTTCTGAGGAACAAACTTTAGAAGGAACGGGAGTGGTGGAGAGCGGTTTAGCCGTTAAACTTAATCCACAATATTTCTTGTAATTAAATACACAAAATCTAAATAAAATTTTCTGGAGCATTAGACATGAAATTTCAAAAACCAATTCAGGGCAAGAGAGTGATTTCGTAACCTGGGAAGAAACCTAGAGAGGAGCCAAACTCTTAGGGGTGGCCGTCCTCTTCTGGAAGTTCTGGGTAAAGATAGTACAAGTACATGACCATTTTTTGAAATTTGCACAGGGAAACCTAGGATTCATCAGGCCAGGTAGTCCTCAGGTGTGTTCCAAGTACCCCATTCATTTAACTTAAAGGGGTCCTGGTGTGCTGAGGTGCAGATTTGAGGGCACAATTTAGCAGTGTTGTTGAAATACCACAGTGACCTAGCCAGCATGATGCCAATTGAAAACTACTGATGACATCCATCTGACGCTCAATCCTTTTAAAAACATAACCTATTGAGCTCTGATGGCTTAACTGAGTGTCAGATCAGAAATAATGTCCGAACAGGTGTCAAAATCAACCATGCAATCAAGAAACACCTTACTCCGGGTGTCCCTGAACATATTAAATGCCACATTAAAGTAACTGTTCATGGTATCTCAGACTCACAGAAGGGTTTTGGCCAAATTCAGATCATTGCCTTTATGAGAAATGGAACACAGTTACTATTTCCATAGAGTTATAAATAAAACGGGATGAAAGCCACTGGGCAAATCTGCTGCACTGTAACACACATGCTACAACTTAATTCCAGACAGAACAGACATAACAGATGACAGGAATGGAACTGTGATTGTGCTTCCCAAAGTGGCATAATGGTAGATCATGCCACTTTAAACACAACAGGGTCAGAGAAATAATGACTTAGCAGCAGAGGAAGTCATTCGTGTTACCTAGGGTTGTTTGAATATCCTGTTAGGTCAAGAGGACAGTGTTATCTTGACAGGGTATATATATATATATATATATTATATATATAAGAATTATTATTGTTGTATTTAAAAAAAAACATATAGAGGCGCCTGGCCCGCCAGAGACATTGATGGAACACGGCGAAACAGGGAATCCCCTATGGCGATTAGGTCCCCCCTGGACGACGCGAGCCCAATATGCGACACCCTACCGGACCACCCGGCCACAATCAAACCCTCAGCCAATGACCACTGTGCCCCTCGGGAGGCCCAAGGACAGGGCCAAATAAATCTTACACGAAAATAGATTTTTCAATGCTCAGTCCACTGTTCTTATTTGTTTTTACTTCCTTTATTTCTTTTGTATTAGTTGTTGCACCAAATGCATGAACAAATTCCTGATTTGTTTTGAAACTTGACAAAAAGTCTTATTGAAATTAACTTCTTTTGACAAATATCATGTTTTTTAAAGATCTATAAAGAAAATCTATTGAGTTAACTGGTTTCCTAGAAACAAGAACAAAAACACTAAGAATGTCATTGAAGAGTTATAAAACATTATTAGGCTGAGAGACCTACATTTCAATATAAATATTACTAGCTTTGTACAAAATAGAACCTATCTAAATAATATAAGAACCCTCCATATCACGAATACCATAGAACATAAGAGCTCCTTAATGGTAAGCCTCAATGTGCAAAAGGCATTTGACTCATCCTAAAATGAGCACATGCTGATGAGTAAATGAACAAGAAGCAAAAATACAAGCTGGCCTAGTCCCACTTTTTAGTCTTTTGAGTTGAACCATCACACCACCTGCCCTATCCACTTTATAAAATACAGATTGTTTACACACACAAAGACCAAAAACAGAGTTTGTGTATGGAAATGTAGTAATTTCTGTTTTGTTTTAATTCCCTCCAGACCCTGTCTCCGAAATCACCACGCTGCTCCAGACCCAGTCTCTGAAATCACCACGCTGCTCCAGACCCAGTCTCTGAAATCACCACGCTGCTCCAGACCCAGTCTCTGAAATCACCACGCTGCTCCAGACCCTGTCTCTGAAATCAGCACACTGCTCCAGACCCTGTCTCTGAAATCACCACGCTGCTCCAGACATGGCCAGAAATCTACTGAAGAACCCAGCAGGGGAAGGTATATGAACACTCCCACACTGTCTGTCAATCACTTATTTGTTTTATAATTGAAAATGGTTAAAGTAGTTTCTGGTTTCTATATTCTGTAGTGCTCTTTTAATTAACTCTCGATAGACTGCTAAAATTGTGTCTGCAGAGAGTGACTTAACACTTCCCTTCCAGAGCAGATGGAATTCTGGGAGCTGACGGAGAATGGCGGGAACCAGTGGCAAGTGGAGGAGTTGCCAGGAGACTGTGGCTACGACTTCGATGATGATGGAGTGACCAAATTCTTCAGCACATCTTTTGAGTCAGTAACGGCACAATGTTACAAAGTAGGGATTTCAAAGGATCATGCTTTTAAAAGCATTTCAGTTTGAGCTGGTGCACACTTGGGACCCATTGCGGAAGAGAAATTAGGAATTCAATCCCAGAGTCAATCTTTAGCAACATTGACAGTGTGCAGGTTTTTGTCTGTGTTTGGAACTGTGAGTGTGAGGACGTCTCTCCTTGTGTGTCAGGCTGTGTCTGAAGAGGCAGGTGGTTGACCTACTGGCAGAAGGGTACAGTCCTTATGACCTGGATGCCCAGCCAGCGGTCACCGTGGAAGACTGGTGAGAGTAGCACACAGGATGCATTATTAGGAAATCAAATCAAAGGCACATTTCAAGGAGGATCCAATTAGGACCCTGTATATACAGGTGCAGCTCAATACATTTGAATATTATGGAAAAGGTCCATCAAAAAGGGATTTATTTCCTTTCATATATTCTAGATTCATTACACATAATGTGAAAAATCTCAAGCCTTTTCTGTTTCAATTCTGATAATTACAGTTTAAAGCTCATTGAAATTAAAATTCCAGTACCTCAAAATATTAGAATGAAAGAATTTTAATACAGAAATATCATGTGTGTGTGCGTGTGTGTGTGTGCGCGCGCGTGTGTAGGTACAGTGGGAGGTCAGACTGTGGGTGCACCTATCAGTTGACAGTTTGTCTTTTAAATGAGAATCAGGAAGTTCTTCAGGAATTTAAACCTGAACCAGTCACTCTGGACCCAGACTGTGATAATTGCTCCTGGAAACAGGTATTGTGGGCGAGATTGATTTTCCTTAATATGAACATAAGACAATATGATCCTATCTTGTCTATTTCTCATCACATCCAACTACCATATTTGCCTTATTTCCAGGTGAGACACACTTTCTCTAACTACGGTCCCGGACTGCGCTTCATCTCGTTCGAACACGGAGGACAGGACACAAAGTACTGGGAAGGCTGGTTTGGAGTCCGAGTCACTGGGAGCTCAGTTATCGTAGAGGCCTGAGAAACGAAAGGGTGGGAGGTTCGGGGAGGAGGAGAGATATGAAGCGTAGAGGGAAAAAAACAGTGTAAAATGAGGAATGAGAGAAAACACGAGTTTAGGGGACCAGCTATTCCCTTTATATTATCCTCATATAGCAGTGAATGAAATGTAAAGAATACAGAATAGTACTAAATAGCTGCTTTGGAAACATAATATGCAACAGGATGTTAGTGTGAACTCTTAGTGCTCAATAACGCTGTTATTCCGTTAAACAGAAGCATTGTTCTCTGACCCTAGCTTTACTAACAGTGTAAGTGGGTTCTACATGACTAACACATCCTACTGACAGAGATGCTAGTTTTGCACAGACACACAGGTCTTCTCGTCTGCCGAGTGATTACATTTCTAGTTTAGCTTAGTTTTGTTCAGTACTGTACCAAAGCCACAGAAACCAAGATATCGCTCTCATAACCAGGCAAAAGACTGCGTCATATGCTTAGTAATAAAAAAAAAGCATCAATCAAGAATTTGCCTCTTCTTGTGTTATATTTTCAACCGAAGAATCATGTTTTTCATACTTTATAGAGCATAAGGCTTTCATTCCAAGTAAATGAACTTTACATTGAATCCCGTTGTATGGGAACTCGCTTTTCTCCCATTCTCTCGTACACAGTCAGTGCGTTGACACACAAACTGCTACTTTGCTATGGTCATGTAACCTCTGCTTCCTACCAGTCGAAGGATAACACAATAGGTAGTTAAAATATTCTGACAGTCAATTTTAGAGCTTGCAGATACTTTATGACTTATTTCAGGTTGTCATGGAGCAACCGTGGTTATATTTGTGATGTTTAGGCAAAGTATTTAGGTGTTATGTAGTTCCAGTATATGTAGGTCAGTCTCAGATATGGAGACCTACATCTGGATCAGGTTAAATTGGTGAGATTATAGCACCCAGTAAACCGTTACAAACCACCACAAGGTTTATTAAAACAACAAATGTTGACAAGCATACAGCAGGTTGATTGTCACAAATACACTGATGAAGTGAAGTGACATAAAACTATTTGGACTAAACTGTGTCAGTAGTATATAAGCTTGCTATATAGTGCTTTGCTGTCATTGTCATACACAAACAGGCTACTCTAAAACAACTGTATGTTTAATACCAAACAATCAAAAAAGCACCATTACAGTTGATACAGTACAATATGAAAAAGGAAGGTGAAGACAATCATTTAAACTGTGGACATTCCCACTGCGGGGGCTCCTCAACTGATTAACGTTGTGACACTTTTTGAATGGTGGTGATGATTGGTGTTTCACGCAATACGAGGAGGGAGAAGTGACGTCCAGCCATGGTTGGGACTGCATCACAGAGCCTCAGATTGATCCCATCCACACGTTGGAATACGTTGCTGGGGACGACTTGGTTCTAGTAGCCTTCTGGGCCTGCAGCCGGACAGCCCTCTATTACAGTCTGCCTCCGCATGTTGAATACACATTCCTTATTACATTCACAATGCAACACATTAGTCCACATGGAGAACGTTGACAACCAATGGCTGTATCGCCGGTGATCCAGTCGGTCTGTGTGTGACAACAGGGCCCGTAAAGACATTGTTCAGACAAATCACTCGCCGTTCAACATGTCTCTGGGATATAGAGGTTCTGTGGTTTACTGGTCAAGGCGGCAGTTGAACCGTGGGCCAGGGCTGCGGTTGAACGGTTAAGATCGGGGGTGGGGCGAGGGGAGGGTGTCACTGTCAGTCACTCTCCCTGGGACTGCATCTGCTTGCAGAAGGCTTCAAACTGCTGCTGCTCCAACTCCGTCATGACCTTATTCAGGGCGTAGATCTAGCTCGCGTGCGTGCGCGCGCACACACACACACACACACACACACACACACACACACACACACACACACACACACACACACAGCAGGGGTAAAGTTTTTGTGTAGGCTAACTGGTTACAAGTTATGCTTACCCACTGAAAGATTTTACTTGCATAAGTATGTACAGTTTAAGCTAACCCATTCATGGCTTTATCTTTATGTTCTATGGAAATCAGTCTTACGCGACTGTCTCCTGTGTGGCTACCGACCCAAATATTTTAATAGGTGTTTAGCCTACTAATGTCATCTTTATTATTATACAGTTTTGTTTTCACAAACGTATTGCCCCGCAGGATATGCCTGTTAACAAAACCGCCAATGAACATAGGCGATCTATCATAGTAAAGATAAAAAAGCTGTTGTTATTATCTGGGCTAAGTTTACCTCTGCCCGCTGCCGCTGTTTCAGTTCCTGTTGGGCGGATTTCTGCTTGGCCCTGTCTCCGCGGGTAGGAGTGGAGTTCAATTTCGGCTTGTCTTTGCGGCAGGCAGGCTCCATGGTTAGTAACTTATAACAAGCAACGCAACTACTCGATCAGTTCGACATGAAGACAAAAATGCACGGTGCCCACAAATAGAGTATCTTAATTTACACCACCACGGTAAAGAGGATAATAATGTATTACTGTTGCAAGACACCACTTTAGCACGTACAAAAACAGAAAAAATGAATGGTGTTTCTTCTTTGATAGGTTATTTGCTTGAATTAAAAAAACACTCACCGACTACAGAATTAAAGATTGTCAAAACAGTCCTGGAAGGAAATCATGTCCTGTGCAACCAGATAATAACTCCGGAACGGTTCACACAGTTATAAGCCTAAACAAACGTATGATCCTACCTTAGTTTGCTGCTTTCATTCAAAATCACGGAAAAAGTATGCTTTTCTTTAATTTTATTTATTCGATTCAGAATACCTACTGTATGGGAACATTAAGAAAAACGTTATAAACACACGAATCTTATGAGCTGTTTCAGATTACGTCAGAGGATAAAGTCAATGTAGAGGATCAATCATTGACCACAAGATGTCGCTCTTACACTACTGATTAAATTGACTGGGTACCATTCTCTTTCGCCAATATTCCATCCAACCTTTTTTTGCAACCTCCTACTACACATATCTCTGTGAAGTACATTTGTCACTAATGTGCCATGCAGAAAATTCTACCATTCAATACAACAAACTCAAATCATTGCCATTCTACACACTTTCTGTAGAACTGAGTGACAACGGTTGGTTGTGGTAGCCTATAAATGATTTGTGGCTAAAGAGCTAGCAAATATGAATATCATTGTTGAAAACAAAACTATACATTCAGAGATATCCAGTCAAACAATGAAAGACAATAAAATGTGACACTTTTGTGTGGCATATGAGGGCAAAACGTTATGTATCTGACAGATACAATAGTATGTTATCTAAATCTGTGAGTATTCTAGGATTTAATCAATATGGTGTTAGTTTTGAGAAGCGTGTTTTTTTCTTTTGAGACAATGTAGTACACATTCAGTAAATGTGTTAGCAGTTGGGAAAATCTTTAAAAGCAAATGATAAGAGGGTCAAAGAGTAGATTGTAATAGCTGATATAACAGTGTTTAACAGAATCATAGATTTGTATCACATAATTGTATCTAAATTTACATTATTTAACAGACTACCTTATCCAGAGCAGCGAACAGCATTTATCTCCTTAAAGAAATACAGTATTTGTCTCATTGACGCTCTTACAGTTTAGAAGCAGTAGGCTACGTCTTCTAGTTTTTCTATGAAGTGGCAACACATTTAAAAGGAGGTGCATTCTACCTCAGAAGCTGTGTTGTTTGAACAGGTACAATGCTGATTAATGTAAAGCCAATGGATTCACCGTTACACCAGGAATGGTGGGTAAAAAGAGAAGCCCTTCAACATTAAAACCCCTTCAACAGAAAACGAGAGACCCCTTCTTCAATCCTCCATCTTTGTTTGTGATCAGGGCATGCCCCTCTGATCTACTTATTGCCTCAGCCCACCGAGTGGCTGCCCCAGAGGAAGACATGTCACTTCTCAACTTTCCAATTGGGATAAGTGAGGAAGGGACAGTAAGTAAACCAGAGCCAGGGCAACTGTCACCTCTCGTAGGGCTTGCCAGATATTATGAAGGAAGCTCATGTGAGCTCACATGAGAAAAACATGCTCACACTAGAAAGGGAACACCCACTTACACAGACAGGAATTTTATTTAACCTCCATCTTTGCTAACGTACATAAAGGATCTACAGTACAACTTAAGCATAATGTTGTCTGTCAGCTAGAGCTTTTGCAGAAAATTCAAAACCAAAATATTTTAGATAGGTGAGTAATTTCTTGTTTGATAATATGTGATGTTTTCCTCTGTTTCATCTTAATATGTATTTTGTGACATATGGCAATATTGTTTCACAATAATTTACAATTCACAGACAAGCTCATTCAAAGCCTGAGCCATCTGTAGAGTGACTGCTGAATATTAAGAGGAGAAAGAGCATAGGGATCTGTGAGCATACTCTTTATTCTCCCTTCTATTCCATTCTTCCAAACCCATGGAAAAGTAAGGTGTCATCTATTCCTTTTTTATGAGTGTGTGATCAGTGAGTGGAGGAATGTGGATGGGAGGATATCTGTGAACAAGCAGAGAGCTCTTCTTTTCTGAAGATGGGACAGTTTAATTCCTTGCTGAGCTCAGCTTGGATTACCCAGGTGACATAATTTAAGGGCTTAATTTGGGGGCTAAAGTGTTGATCTTTGTAAAGAAGGGAAACATTGTGTATTTGTGTGTGGGTGTGTGTGGGTGTGTGTGTGTGTGTGTGTGTGTGTGAGTGTGTGTGAGTGTGTGTGTGTGTGTGTGTGAATATGTGTTTAATCGGAGAGACTTGGCTGAAAGTTTGTCTTTGTTATCCCTGCAGATCAGATGGCGGAGTTCATGAATATACTGTCACCACTGAGACAGGCATATTCACACAAACACCCTCACTGACCACCCAGAACCACCTGACACACGCAGATACACACACACACACACACACACACACACACACACACGCACACACAGAGTGGTACACCTACATACACATAAATCTAGCCTGAGTGAGGAGTGAACCTGCCTCCAGCTGAGGGGTGGACCGGCATAGATTCATCTCCACGGGAACAGGAACATCCATTACTGTAAAGGACAGAATAACACAAACACACTCTTAGTCTGAAGGGAGAATCTTCTCAGAACACATTTCTCTTCATGAGTGTCCACTGAGACTTAATGATATCACTGAGGGGATTTTTCTTTGGGGGGGTCTGTTAACCTGAATAGATGTATTTTAGGTGTGTGCGATGTGTGTTTTCCTGTGAATCTGTAGCCCTCGGTGTGTGAGCCCTCTGGCAAGGCTGTACCAGGGAGATTTATCATGCTACAGTACATTCCCATGGAAGTCCAATGGAATTCCGCTAGCATTCTTATGGTTTACCTGGATTTCATCAAAAGATCGCTCACCCGGGAATAATACAATATCCTGAAATGAACAACTGATCCAACACGTATACAGGCTCAGCAACCACACAAGCAAGCACACCCACACACATCCAAACACACACACACACACACACGCACACACACACACCCACACACACACACACACACACACACATACACACACACACACGCACATACACACAAGCATACTGGAATTATGTTAGGACAAATGTTAGAGTAGGATAAAGGACAGAAGAGCAGTGGTAAAGAGGAAAGGTAAAGAGTGCAGGTAAACAAAAGAAGTATGCAGTAAAACAGTTTCTGCAAGGGGTTCTTAGACTGCAACCATTTCTTGGTCCTTGGGAAAAAAACTTTTGTTTCAAGGGAGAACCTTTCGGTTCAAGAATGGTGAAAAAAGAGGGTAGAGATGATTCAGGGAAATTAGGGAGGTAGAGATTACTAAACGGAGTGAGGTAGAAGTGAAGATAGAGAGGTAGAGATTACTAAACGGAGTGAGGTAGAAGTGAAGATAGAGAGGTAGAGATTACTAAACGGAGTGAGGTAGAAGTGAAGATGGAGAGGTAGAGATTACTAAACGGAGTGAGGTAGAAGTGAAGATGGAGAGGTAGAGATTACTAAACGGAGTGAGGTAGAAGTGAGCTACAGAGGCAGATGGGACACAACAAAAAATGGTTAGGTAGGCAGAGAGAATGTGAGGTAGAGAGGAGAGAGAGAGAGGGGATAGAGATGAGGAAGAGAGAGGTGGTGAAGAGACAGACTGGTTAGAGAAAGGTGAGGTAAAGCGGTGAAGTGAAAGTAGAGGTGAGGTAATGAACGCTGAAATTCAGGAGATGATTGGAGGGGAGAGATGGTGTGGAAGTATAATTCCCATCTGCGTTGTTGAAAACCCAGGGGAAGCATCAGCTCACAAAAGTTACACAGCACACAACCCCCTGTCCTCCTCCACACACATTGCCTTGCCATAACCTTCCAAGCCTGCCAGTCTGCTCAATGCCAACACACACACAGTAAACAAGCAAGCACATAGGGATGGACACACACACACTGCCATGCAGCACAACACACAGTCAGTCCCTCAATCCTAAAAATAACATACTGGGCTGACTGTGCCTAAAATATCTTTCTGAGTCTCTCTCTCTCTCTCTGTCTTCTTCTCTTGCACACAAAAACACACACTGAGTTCCTTCCTTCACACCTGCACTCTCTATGACCGGAGATCGATGTGTCGCCAGCACAAACAGCGCAGTGCCAGCCAGCAGGAACTGGGTCAGGAATGAACAGGATGTGATCTCACAAGACGAGGTCAACAGGCTTCTGACAGCACTGCCACCCACACACCCTCATATGCACACACACAACCACACGCGCGCGCAAACACACACTCAAACACACACACACTTACACACACACACGCAAACACACACACATGCACACAGCCATGTTTGTGTGCCTATGTGGGCTAATTATCAGATGAAATTAACACCAGCCAGAGCACTAAACACCTGGCTAAAGAACACAGACAGATATACAGCTCATGGGAAACTCAGGCTGGAGTGAAAACCCATGTATTTATCACCTGGGTCAGTATTTAAAGTCACTAATGTTAATGTAGCCTCACATAATCATGCTTGTAGGATGATGCAATCTTGTCTGATTGGTTACTTAAAATTGGTTTCTGAATTGTCTGGAAAGTCCAAAATGTATTGTTTTGACGTCTGAGTGACTCTTTAACCAATACTATTTTAGCTACTTCAATATTTGTGCAAACATTGCTAAGTTGGATAGTTTGCCTAAAGATTAATTCCAGGACATTTTCACAATTAACAAAATCTTTGTTTAAACATCCAGTGAAATCACTATAATATCTCTGTTGGCTGTGAAATCTTTAACATTAGCTAGTGTTTTTGATAACACAGGGCACAAACTAGAACATATGACAGTGTTCACAGTTTTTCGAGACTCTTCGTCTGGACAGTTCCACTTTCACAGCCAGTGGCCAGAAATCACGGGAGGCATCCATGTCATTGACAATGATCAGATATGATCTGCATTATCTAGATGTAGTCGTTATTACAAACTGATTGCTGTTCTCTTTCAGTCAGAATGTAAATGTCCAGTGGTGAAATGTTCTGGGATAACAAAATATTCTCAGAATTTCTCACTTATAATTTGGGCTTAGATGTTAAATTAAGTGCAACTAACCAAAAGGAAGTAAGTTAAGAACTTGAAATTATGCCAGTAGCACATGAATGGTATTCAATAAGCTGTTATTAGCATACTGTTTGGCAATTACTTACAATGCAAGTCTTGATTGTATTTACAAAAATGACAAAAAATGTATTCAAATATTTTTCAAAAACAAGAAATATAATTAACTTCATAAGCCAATAGCAAGGCACAAGGCAAAAAGAGACAAAAAACATGATTTATATAAATGTTAGCATTTTGTGATAGAACTTAAACACCCACATAATGAAAGAAAACATTAACAAGAGTGACACTATGAGCAAAGAGAATGATAGTGGCCTCAAGTGGCCAAAAAGACTGTTCTAAAACAAGCTTCCATTATTTTAATGTTGTCCGTTCGATGGGACTTGTGTCATTTCCAACCAGGCATCAGGAAGAATTGGGAGTGTTCAGCCAATCGTTACGAAGCAAATGAACTAAAACAAAATGGATAACCCCCTGAAGAGTCTACCTATTCACTTCAAACATTTTATTATTAAGTTGTGTAGGAGATGGGGATTTTTTGTTTAATGAAAGTCTATATTAAATTAATTCATATGCTTATACGTGAATGCATACTTGACATAACAGTTGAGTAATACTTAAGTTGTTATGAGCATGCATATACATTGTAAATCCCTTTGAGAAACTTAAGAGTATGACGGTCTTGGAGTCATTGCTGTTCACATTCAGGACAGTCTAGGTTCACTAGGCTAGCATAACATCTCACTCTCTATTGAATAAAGGCTGTTGATGTGAACACCCCTCATCAAACACAATACAATACATGCAAATAATAAGCTGTATCCTCCAATCAGAAGAGATGAAGAGCCCGGAGGTTTGTTTAAGGGTAAGACTGTTTCTTGTCGGACAGCCCACCATGCTGCCTAGTTGACAACATCAGTGGTGCTGATTCCTTTTCTTGAAATGTTCGCTCCTCCTCTGTGCTTTGTGCAGATGCTCCTCGCCCCAAACTCCTCTTCATGTGCGTTGTGCAGATGCTCCTCAACCCAAACTCCTCTTCATGTGCGTTGTGCAGATGCTCCTCGCCCCAAACTCCTCTTCATGTACTTTGTGCAGAGGCTCCTCCCCCCAAACTCCTCTTCATGTGCTTTGTGCAGATGCTCCTCGCCCCAAACTCCTCTTCCTGTGCGTTGTGCAGATGCTCCTCACCCCAAACTCCTCTTCCTGTGAGCTGGGCAGATGCTCCTCACCCTAAACTCCTCTTCCTGTGCGTTGTGCAGATGCTCCTCACCCCAAACTCCTCTTCCTGTGAGCTGTGCAGATGCTCCTCGCCCCGAACATGCAACCCTTGTAATTGTGTGTACCCTGCTTGCTCAACCCATGTGGAATCCCTGGTTTGTGGCAGTGTTCAGAGCTCTCACCTTCAAGCCCATTACCTTGGGCCCTGATGGCCTCATACATTACCCTAGTGGTGATGGCACTGGCTACTCATTTCTCCAAAGTAGAGATTTGTTCTCTTCCACCTTAAAAAATGTGTCCATGTCCTCTTTCGTTTTATTTTAGTTTTAAATCCATTTTATCAGTGTCACTTCAGGCTCCTTTCAGGCCTATCGTCAACGAGGTGTCAATCTATCATCAATGAGGTGCCCTTGGTTTCTTCCTCAAGGAGTTTGACACCTTGACCCAATACCTTGATAATGGCTGACCCCAAACATTACTGGATTGTTTCAATCTCTTGCCTTCAGCATTCAATACCATTTCTTTTCACCCTTTCTATTTTGACCTCATCCTTTCCTGGACCCCTCCCATTTACAATGCTGGCAGTGTGCTTGTCCTGTACTTGATGATGTCTGTCTAATAATCTCACTGCAAGGTCTGTCTATGGTGGCCTCTGTAGAGTACAGGGTCTGTCTATGGTGGCCTCTGTAGAGTACAGGGTCTGTCTATGGTGGCCTCTGTAGAGTACAGGGTCTGTCTATGGTGGCCTCTGTAGAGTACAGGGTCTGTCTATGGTGGCCTCTGTAGAGTACAGGGTCTGTCTATGGTGGCCTCTGTAGAGTACAGGGTCTGTCTATGGTGGCCTCTGTAGAGTACA
>JACXGJ010011701.1:0-19300 GCA_016801105.1 Esox niger | reverse complement strand
CAAACCAAAATAAACCACACCCATATGAACAAACAGTAAACTTAAATAGGTTCCCCAATTGGAGGCAATACACAACACCTGCCTCCAATTGGGGAGACCCAAGTGCATAGAGGTGGCTAGAGCCACCTCTATTGGCCACGTCCTGACTATGGCCCCAGCCAGCACAAAGATGGCTAGGGGCATAGCCAGGACGTGACAACTGTGGTTAATATAGTGCCCATTTACGAAAATGTGTTGAAAGGGGTCGGAATACTTTCTGAAGGCACTAGAGAACGACGGGGGGATAATCTGTGGGCTTGATTTGGCCTGTTGCTAACCCCTGTTTTTCAATCTATGTCCAAGCAACATTTCTTTCATAATTTTATGCCCCCAGGGAGGTGTTCCAGGCACATCCAGCTGGGAGGAGACCTTGGGGTAGGCCCAGGATTAGGTGGAGAGATTATATTTCGCCACTGGCCTGGGAACGCCTTGGGATCCCCCAGTCAGAGATGGCAAATGTAGCTCGGGTAAGGGAAGTTCAGGGTCCCCTGCTGGAGCTGCTGCCCCCGTGACCCGACAATGGATCAGCGGATGAAGATGATGATGATAATTTTATGTAGAAAAATCATATCACAGTCATAGATGCTGACAGTTAGTGAACAATAGTTGCCATATTTCACCATCAAATCAAGGATCAGAATGTTCAGGTTTTCTGCAGAACCATAAATATATGCAGCAAAGACATCAATCAAGCTAGAAAATGCTCATTATTCTTTAAGAAGAACATTTAAGGTTTAAGTAAAAATATCATTTGCAAACAGAACCCAGATATTTCAATAAAAAATATATCTGTAACAGCACCCTTTCTAAAAAATGGATCCAGAAAGTCTTTGTTTTTCTTTTCTTGAGTTAAACAAGTGTTATTGTACAATTTGGTGTTAACTTAGCTAGTTAACATGAGGAATGTCAGTCCAGCCTGTGAATGGCTACGCCATACAGATAAAATCTTTACTGCTGATTTTCGACTTTCCACCTCGGCAAACATAAGCACTACAGCCTGATGTGCATAATCTCTAAAACAGTCTGTAAAAAACTGGGTGATGGGTTCACCCAAGGGAGCATTGCTCGTCGGGAACTCAAAGTAACAGCACATAAGAGCTAGATTATGGCATTTTAATATAACGTTTATGTTTTTTACAAAGCAGGTTGCAGAACTTAACTAAAAACTTCAACAGGTCATTTGTTGAAAAACAATTGACTCCGCTCTGTTGCTGACATGCCTTTTGGGAACGTCTCAAAGAGTTAATAATTAATGGTATGGTCAAACTGGTGGGTTTCAGGTGTAGTATGTAAGGGGTATGTGTAACATGTTCACCACAAAAGGAAGCCTTTTCATACCCATCTCAAATCATTGCTACTAGCAAACACAGTCATGAAAGGTATTGGTAACTGAATTGTATTTAAAATCTGCCTGTGGAAAACTGCAAAGAGTTTAAACTCTGCAAGAGGACTTCAAGTCCATTAAAAAGTGTATTTGTTTTTTACTGCACCTTACAGTTTTTCAGTTTAGGTAACTCAAGATCCATTGCCATGGGGAGTCACATATCCAACAGAACATAGCATGGATTATTTACATATGCAGCTGCGCTTGAGAAAAATTAATGAAGAACAGCTGGCAATGTGTAGAGGGATATCAGTGAGAGAAGAGGAGGGAGAAGAGGGGAGAAAGGATAGAACGGAGAAGAGAAATTAGAATAAAGAGAAAAGAGAAGAGATAAAGAAACTTGAGGAAGAGGCTTTGTCAGGCTGGCTTGGATTTTGCACCTCTAACACACAAGTGGTTGAAGAATCAAAGGGTGTGGAGATAAGAAAAAGAAAATGTATTCTATTCCTGCTGTACAATTATCTGTGTTAAAAGGTGTCAAGTCCACCAGGCCAGACCTGAGGCAAGCTAGGTGGCATCCAATGTTAGCTCTTTACTCTGGGCTAGACACTCCAGTACAAGGTCCCCTCTTCTCTATCTCAATCTGCAAAATAATAGTGTCAAATCAAGGCCTGAAGCAAACAACCCTGACAGTTCCCCTCATTTGGAATTCACTTTAGGGCAGCTGTGGTGCCTTCCAGAATGGAGAGGGTACGGAAGGGATGGAGAGGAAGCCAGTAGTCCGTAATGTATGCAGAGTGTCTGCACGTCCTAGGTGACAGCGACACGAGTGCTTGTCACTGGAGACATCACTTCTACTTAGTCACAGCGCTGCCGGGCAATCTGTATGACTGCAGTGCTGTACGAAACTCTATTAATAGTTAGCTACCTTTCAGGAGGCATTATGTTGAGCAGGGATGACGGAGGAATATAATGGAGGTGGCCCCCGAATGAACGAGTGGAGAGAACGGGGTCCGGTCGAAGCGTCGTCTATGCTGCCCAACAAGCCCTTCAGAGTTCAGGAAGAAGCACTTCGCCTCATCTCCTTCTCCATCCTTTTCCCTCCTAGCCCAGGCAAAGTTGGGTTAGTGAGTGCAAGGCACACAGTTACATATGAGAAGCATAATAACAGTTTGTTGAGTAGAGAAGGGGGGTAAATAAAAGAAGGGGTCAGGAGTGAGGGACTAGGAAGCAGGGAGGCGGGTTATTTTAAATCAAGATCTTGCGTTGCTACGGTTAATTTTTCATCAGTCACTAAATAAAAAATGTGAGCGGTCATCACTTATTTGTCAAGGCTTCTTAGCTGCAAAAGGTGGATGTCACAGCAGGTTTGCGTGAAGCTGGGAAAGCCTGGAGCCAGGAGGCAGGGGAGACTGGATGACAGAGTGCTGATCCCTCCAAAGGCCTTGCAAAACAACGCACTGTTAAAGGGGCATTTATATCCTCAAATGGAATTCTATAAGTGATTTTACAATGAACACAGATGCAGATATTTAGTAAGCTGCATTTTGGAATGGCTGCTTAAAGAAAACAAAAAAATGGTCTTCTGTAGATCTGTAGGCTTCTTGATGGGTAAGGAACCATCAAGCTAAAGAAAGTGACATTTCCTTTAAAGGATACTTGTTCATTATATTAATAAATTATGCATATAGACAATGTAAACATGTCATACCATTTTCCCCACCTATATTTTATATCTAAAGGACCTAAAAGCTAATGCTTATGCTCCATAATATTAATAATAATACCTCCAATGTAGCCACATTATGGTCCTTATCCACAGTCATTATCATAACTTCTCATACATGCCGCAATATTCCGATTGTACATTCAAGCAGTTACATGAAAACCTGCGTAAGTAAGTGATTAGCAAACAGTATTTTCCATCTAAACGTTGAATAGGAGCAGCTATAAAATGAATTTATTAAAATCTAGTTCACCGGCTTCACTTCGTTTTCCAAGCGACTGCTGTGGTGCCTCCATCCACACTCTCCTGGCCCCTATTCCTTAGCATTTCCTCTGGGAAAGACAGGACAGTCTGTCTGGGTGACAGGAAAGTGAAGCAAACACACACTTGGGCCTGTCAACAACCCTAACCCTTGGCAGCATGGATAGCCTTCAACAGGTGACACACCAGATTTGTGAGAACCAGAAGATGGATGGTGCTTGATGGAAAAAAAAGAGGATTTAGAAACACTGCTGCTTTCTCCACCTCACCCAAAATGGCAAAATGTGCCGCCTCTATCGATGACTGGCCGCTAAACCCACAGCTGACAATCGCGGGGGGAGCAGACCACAAAGGTTTCCTCTGTGTGCAAAAGACTGGCTAAGACCGGCAAAGTTAAAGATTGGCAAAGTTGTCTCAGCTGTCTCAAGGATCATACAGAGGACCCTTTCCATTTCACTAACCCCCCCACTCCTCAAATACAGTTAATAATTTGCAAAAGTTGTGGTTGTTTTACAAGACTGAGACAGATCAATAATCGAACATTGGTTCCAGAGATTTTCCCTTCCATTATTTTTGAAGACAACTATGTCATAACCTCAAATCTTTAAAAAATACATGCCACTCTGGATTTGTGTTGTCTTCTTCGGAATGGGAAGCTGGTCGAGTCAATCTCTAAATAGTTGAAGGTTGGAAGGTGCTCCACCCAACGCTTCTTGTTTTATTTTTTCACATCTGTAGGAGTGTTTGTTTTCTCTGAGTCACTGATCCCCTGTTGTTAAAGCCCAAGATGAGCATCTGCTATTTTGTACATCTTAAGTGAAGAGGGCAGCCAAACAGATTGTGTTTTGGAAGATAAGGTTAAGGTTGTTTTGATTCAAAGAGGTGCACCCGCATCAAGTACGCTTCCTTTAGGTTTCCGCTGCTCTTTGGAAAAGGAAGGAGGGCATATTGGGATATTCAGAGCAGATTGCAACAGGTTCAAGAGGCTCAAAAAATTCCTTTTTCCATATGGAAAAAACCTACCTTGTTTACGGCCTAGGTGATTCTTCCTTCCGTCATTATAAAGAAATAATAATTTCGAACCAAATTGTTGTAATTCCTTTTTAACACCCAATGAATGCTTCTGAAAACAGTATTTCACTCATGTTTTATCCTGGTATCTTTTATGTATCTCCGTGGTTGATGCCTCTGAAAGGAGGTGCGTGTATACAAATGTATTATTTCACCATCAATACCGCTAGCAGAGTCCTCAAGTCCTCAAATACCTTTCATCATGAGCAATGTAAACCACTAACATATTGCCAGGCACTCGCCCCAAAAATGTAGACGGTGTATTGTTTTGGCGTCACAGCTAACATTGTTATTTTCCCTCTCCCTTCCAACAGCCCTATTATTAGCTAGCCACTCATTTTTGCTATCTACCGGCTTCCTTCCAGTATTTCCTGATTGCATTTTTCTTCATCCTCTCGACCTGATTTTTTGCTTAATAACAAGTCTTGGAGTTGACTATCCACATCTCAGCTTCCTGTGCTTCTTCCTCTGCGTGGCTGCGACATCCTTGGTAGGATTGAGGCTGTAAAGACTAGTGACCCAGAGGAACTCCAAAGCCCTCCGTCACCCCCAGACAGGGCTCTGCCAGACTGGGTGTATTTCCACCGGGAGATGCCCCACTTATTTCACTGACTTAATTAAATTTCACACTGCTGAGGATGAGGTACCGGTATGCCGCTTGCATAGCGCCTTGCACCAACGCTAAGAGCAGTGGCCAATAAATGCACAGCTTACCGCTCGCATGCTTGGTCAATGCTGTATGTTTCCTATTATAAAACGGACCTTCTACCAAACAGTGGGGGAGAGGGAAAAATATTTACATCATTATTCTTTTGATTTGTCTCAGGCTTTCATCACAAGTGGCACAAATTCTGGAACCCATATGTAAGTTGCAGGCAGGTAAAGTACATCGCTCATGGAAAAAAAAATGTTTTGTATGAAAAAGTATTGCTCTCATATTATGTGGCAAGTGAATTTAAATAAAAGGGACCTCCTTTGTAAGCAGAAAATATTGGTTTTGCTGATAAATGATCATATGAGTGCTCCATGACATTCATAAAAGTTTGTTGAGTTGCATTTTATTTATATTAGTTATACGCCCTGAGTGGCACAGAAGGGGTCTGAGCAATCGACCTGAGAAGACATCAAAGCCTCCTACAGTGATTAAACCTAGACACGCTTATATTTTCTTACAAAGTATATCAACTTATGCAGCATTGAAAGTGATGAAGAAAAAATGTATATTACCTTTTACCCCTTTTCTCATCTTGACTCGTCACAAAAACGGATTTAAGAGCACTGAATATTGAGACAGTTTTTTTCTGAGGTATCCTCACTAAGCCATTCATATGTTTTCAAGCAGGAAGTCCTTTGGGTTAATATGTCTGAGGGCACGATCATTTACTTGACAAAGGTTGTTTTGCAGGGGCCCAATCTGCTTAAAGGAGGCGCTACAGCATGATGATACCAGGAAATGTCTGTCTGCATTTGCTGGGTATTGCTGGCCAATTTGCCACTGGCCCATGCAACGCTCTAGACAATCTGAATCTGGTCAGCATGGTGTTTTAAGAGCTTGTTAGAACAGTGCACCACTTGGAAGGCCCTCTAACACACATTGATTCTCAATTTCTCCCAATTAAGAGGCTTAAACCCATTCAAATCACCAACATCCATTCTCTGGCTTCTCATCAAAATCAGATTTTGGTAAAACATGAATCAACAATCTATTTTGTCTCTCCTGACTCATATAGACCCAGGATCATTCAGTTCTTGACAACATAATAACGACTTCTTAACATAGCAAATCTCTATAGAACCTCTCATTATTGTTCCAGAAAAACACTGTTTGCTGCTCTCCTCAATACAAATATGTTCATTATCATCCACAGTCTATACAGTATGTAGAAGGGTTTCCTGTGCAGACAGCTTCGTGATTCAATAGGCATTCACTGTTCTGTTCACCCTGGTGACTGAAAGGTGAAAAAGAATGGAGAAGAATGGGGGAGGAAAGAGCGTGGGAGATGGGAAAGTTGTGGTTTGTCTCTGCATGCTCCAGGTGAATTATGATTGATTAGTGCACTCCTGAGTTGACATGCCTGAACCACAGATGAAACCCGTTAACTCGATTTACATTGACTGGTCAGGAAGAAGCGTTAAACCTGGTGCGACTGCTGCATGGCAAATACGGTGGTTTGTCCACCGGGCGTCAACTCAGTGATGTGAAGTTAGATACAGGGCCGCAATAGGAGCAAAGGTGCGTGTTGATTGTATGCGTCTGTGCGTGCATGTGTCTCTATTTGCCAGAGACAGACAACGTAATACAGTTTGACCGACTTTGAGCGTTCCTAAGCATCAGTTGGTATGGTATGAACGAACATGGCACTGCCTTATTTTGCGCATGGGATATTACTAGGACGGGGGAATGGAATTTCAACCAGATCACCGTATCAAGTTTAGGCCCCTTTTCCATCTCTCAAGTTAATCCAGGAGTGGCTGATGTGGATATAGCTCCAATTCATGCAAAGGACAGAATCATGAGAAACAATGAGAAACAATGATGGCCACTCCCTCTCCGGGATTCTCTGATGAGCTGAGGGGAGGAACAAGGCCCACTTCCCCTACGGCCGCCCTGCCCGGTCTCTCTGTCATCAGCGATTAGTGGTCACATCAAAGCCCTGATGAAATCGGCGCCCACTGAGATCTGTCATTATCGGTCTGTTTGAGAGCCTGAGAGACTGTGGCTGCGGCTCCCTCCCCAGTCCCTCCCCTGTGGGGACCAAAACTGCTGGATGGAAGCCACCACAGGTTCAGTATTCAAGTCACCAGGCCAGGTTCCCACCTGTTCCTTTAACCACTAATGTGTGGAACAACGTTGTAAGGCCCCTTTGGAATTCAAATAAGGAGATAATATCAAAGGTTGTGAGAAGCCCTTTCTCACTGACCATACATGCTTTAGTCTCTTTATAATTAATCAATACAGAGTGTCATGAATCAATGGTTCAGCATTCCTTAGTCCAAGAAAATTATTATGAGGTGCTTTTCACACATAATTCTGGACTATGGGAGAATTTGTGCTTGGAAAGGTTTTCATAACTGAGCTTTTTGGCTTTGAGATGGACTATCATTCTTCCCCTGAGGGTTACACCCAAAATTTCTGTATGCATGAGTGCACTCCCAAGTCCCCAAAAACACACTCATGCATTCACCTGAGGACATCCTCCCCGGAGTATTCGGCTTCCACCAGTGAATTCTGACTGAAGTTCCCATCTGAATAGAAAAGACAAAGAAGCATTGCAATGAGAAATGATACTTTCTCCTATCTCCTGTCCTCTCCCCTTTTTTCCTCTCCTCTCCTCTGTCTGTCTCTCTGTCTTTCTGCCTGTCTGTTATTCCATGTAGGGACCATACAGGGAGGATGGCGATCATTGTAATCTTCACTATGTCAGAGGATTGCTGGCTCACTCCGGGTGTGTCACCACTGTCACTGGAATCCTTTCCTGACAGAGTCTGCTCCTGACAAGTCCAACTACTGTGAGCGACTGTCTTGCCCGCCCGTCTACCCCATCAGTCCCCACCTTCACCCTTGTGCACAGACGCTCTCTCTCTCTCTCTCACACACACAATCTCTCTCTGAATACAATGTGGCAACAACTGTCTCCCCTGGCCACCTCTGTTCCCTGTCTGCTCTGTGAAGATGACAAGCTTTTGATGGCCAAAATCCCAGCTCTGTCTACCTTTCAGTTTATTACAGCGGCCACCAGGGGCTAGCGGCTGGGGGAGGTCAGGAGGGGGGAGGGTGGCTAGCATGTTGGTACGACTCAGAGCCTTCAGAAAGGATCTTTGCATGAGGATATGTTGCTTTGTTTGTTGTATTGTTTGTCGCTGTTAATTAGTTACAAGTTAGTCAGGGCGCTCAGTGTCCTTTGCTAATACAGCCAATCAGAAATGCTGAAGGAGACTAAGCCGAAGAGCAGGAAGTGACACTGACCTCAAAATGTCAACGGGTGTTGCAGTTTGTATTGTGTACAATTCTGCTATGATCCGCTCTGCTCCTCACTGATGGTCATCATCACTGAGCTTCAGTTTTTTTTTTCCAGAAATCCTTGTACTTGTCCTCAGTTGCCAGATTTGGCCAGCATAGATTATATTAAAAAAAGCTGTTGGAGTCTCAGTTTAAGAAGTGAGTAAAGTGAGCTACCCAAGGACTATGAATGTAAATTAGTATAAGGTTATGCATAAAGTCAACCGATTACTGAGGAAAGTAAGCTGAGAATTGCAACCAGCCTTGGTGGGTGGAGCTGATGCATGACAAGCAGAGTTAATAACTGAACTTGAGAAAATTAGATGCAAATAAAACATTTTAGCTTTATTCTCATTTCATCGTCAAAACACCTAGTGTGCATTTGAAAAATAAAAATGAATTATTTGGCCATCTCAGTCTCCCGACATCAATTCCATTGAAATCCTGAGGTTTAAATTAAAGAAACATAAACTGAAAGATCTCAGTGGTCAGAAATATATTCAACTTGTTCTCTACTTAGGAAATAATAGGAAAAGGTTAAATGCTGTTATCATTGCAAGGGGAGTACTGAACACAAGAACTTTGTAATCTGTTGGGGTGAATCAAATTCCACTTTGAGAAAGGTGTATTGTTGGTTTTGTTCCTTTGACTCATTAATCAAGCACAATTTACTGGATTTTCCAAATGTTGGAAAACAGCACTATAGCTCATTAGCCGTGTGCGTTATTTTATACAGCCTTTCTAGCTTTTACTTATCAATAGTGCCAATAATTTTGAAGGTGATTGTAGGTGCTGGAGAACACAGACCAAAATCATACCTATATCTTCAAGGTGTTGTCATGTAAAATGAAAGGAAGGTTTTGGGTTAGGAACAGAAGGATTAAAATTAATAGACCACAGCAAATTGAATGCTTCTGTTCTTCACTCAAAATTTTCCTTTCCCATTTTGTTGGAAAGGAAAGAAAAAAGTGCAGTGGTTTCTTAATTTTTTTCCGAGCTGTAGGTACCATGCACAAACAGGTTGATTCATAAAGTTCTTAAAATACTCCTCCAAAATAATTGAATATCATTCGGCCTGCCTGTCTCTGAAATATACAGTCCCCTCCAAAAGTATTGGAACGGTAAGGCACATTGCTTTGTTTTTGTGGTTCACTGAAGACATTTGGGTTTAAGATGAAAAGATGAGTATGAGAGAAGAGTTCAGAATTTCAGCTTTCATTTCCTGGTATTCACATCTAGATGTGTTAAACAACTCAGGACAAACCACCCTTTGTTTGAATCCACCCATTTTTCAAGTGAGCAAAACTATTGGAACATGTGACTGACAGATGTTTCTTGCTGCCCAGGTGTTGCTTTTTAGGTTGATTGTTCAAACATTAAATAGCTCTGCATGACTAGTCTAAGTTTCCATCCTTGGTTTCACCTATTAAGACTGCATTTCTTGTTAAAAAGGATAAACCAACATGGAGACCAGAGAGCTGTCTACGGGAGAAAAGCAAGCCATTGTCAAGCTGAGAAAAAAAGGTAAATCGACCACAATTTGGAATGTCCTGAAAAAGAAAGAAACTACTGGTGTTGTGGAAGATGGAAAATGTTCGCGATTTATTCAAACAAAGAACTTCTCAGTCGTTCGTATAACAGTTGATTATTTCAAGTTTAATTACGTGGATCCATGGGAACAGCCATCACAACATTACAAAATATAAACAGGGTAATGCCATGACAGACTGCTCTGCATTACCTTATGGCTTTCTCTTCTTTATAGCCCCCATGTCAGCTCCTGCAAATATTATCTCTTATGCCACAACATACATACAAAACAAGTTGTCATATACTCTACATTGTCATGTTCTAGGTCATAGTAACCATAGTTCTAGGTCATAATTAACAGACCTCCTAAACTGAGCTACCCCCGGTCTCTGTCCTGGCCGAATGGAAGAAACAGAGGAGACAGGCAACTTCACCTTGGAGACATCTGTACAGGGCCATAGATAAGATAGGTTTGAAGCCTGGCACCTTCGGTCCAGGCCATAACAACTTCTAAGAACAAGGCATGCTGACCTAGGTCTTCTTCTATACGTGAAAACCATGAACAGTCTGAAGCAAAATATAGGCCTAGTCTAAACAGTCCATTTATTACAGTTAATTAGCAGAATAATGGGTAAATCAGGATATGGTAATAAATTAATTCTTAACAGTGTACTGAGCAAGATATGTCGAACAGGTTGGCCAAGGACAACAACAGTTGTTGATGACATAGATATCATGAGAGCTGTGAAGAAAACCCCCAAAACATCAGTAAGTGACATCAGCAACAACCTCCACAATCCACTGTTCGAAGAAGATTCAGAAAAAAGAAATAGAGGCCACACCACAAAATGCAAACCACTCATCAGCAGTAACAACCGGAAGGCCAGATTGAAATTGGCAAAGAAGTACAGAGATGAGCTGCAAAAGTTCTGGAACACAATCTTATGGACTGATGAGACCAAGATTAATCTCTACCAAAGTGATGGAAAGGCCAAAGTGTGAAGAAAGAAAGTAACTGCTTATGTACACTTGGGTGTACATGGCTGCTTCTGGACCAGGCTCATTAGTGTTTTTTGATGATGTAACTGATGATGGTAGCAGCAGAATTAATTCAGAAGTGTACATTTACAGAGAACTGCATTGAAACTAATCTGGAGGAAGTTTATCATGTAGCAGGACAATGAGTCAAAGCACACTGCCAACAAAACAAAGGACTTCATCAGGGGGAAAAAGTGAAACGTTATAGACTGGCCAAGTCAATCACCTGACCTTAACTCAACAGAGCATGCATTTCATCTCCTTAAGAGGAGACTGAAGGGAGAAACACCCCGAAACAAACAAGAACTGAAAGAAGCTGCGGTAAAAGCCTGGAATAGCATCACAAATGAAGAATGCAACAGTTTGGTGATATCGATGGGTCACAGGCTTGAGGCAAGCGAGGGTTATGCCACCAAATATTAAATGTTATTTACTTTTATATTATTTGTTTCTTTACTTTTGCTCACCTAAAAATGCTGTGGTCTAATACTAACTGTGATATATCTTAAGTTGTTAAACACATCTAGATGTGATTACCAGGAAATTACATCTGAAATGTCTTCAGTCACCAACAAAAACACAGGAATTTGCCTTGCCGTTCTAATACCTGTGCATGTTTCAGCAACTGGCTGCTAATTTGTGAAGTCATGTTAGCTATTCTACCTAATTACAAAATATAACAGCAGCAAGTTAGCTAGCTTTCGTGGAACATTTTCTACTTTGTGGGCTGCATTAGAATGTATTCCCTTTTGCGTTATATTAGATATGACTGACTGGCTCAGCTACAGATTTAGCTAGCATGTTACCTTCATGACTGTAAATAACTTTGAGTGACAAAATGCTATAGCTTTTAAAAAAGATTAGGTCTTTGTGTGTCCAAATTAACATGCCCAATATCACTCTAAATAACATTATAGGTTGTCATTATAGGTTGGAAAGCTCACATTAGCTTAGCTTTGAACGAGCCTGAAAACAACGAAACCGCAATCACTTTCAATATTCTAAGGATTTTAATCACTATCACTGTGCAACAGCATTCCCTATCCAACAAGACAGGGCTTAAGGGGATCTGCAGTGCAGAGAACAATGGGACAAATTCCACATGTATAGATGTGCAAAGCTTGTAGCATCATACCCAAGAAGACTCAAGGCTTTAATCACTGACTAAGTGCTTCAACAAAGTACTGAGTGAAGGGATCTGAATCCTCATGTAAATGTGGTGTTGCTTTTTTATATACACTTGCAAGCCTTTTTTATATACATGTATAAAAACCTCTCTTTGCTTGGGAATCTTTTAAAATAAACAAAAGAGCAATGTTTTCAGCCTATAACTGAGCTTTGTGGGGTCAACACTTTCTTGTTGCAAGTGTTTATAGAACATTTTATTTACCTATTATGTAAATTATATTAAAATTGAAATGCTGTCTCCCAATTTTTTTTGTGAATAGGCCCATGGGCTGGTCACCCTTAACATACCGCTCTGCAACACATCTGACACTTATTCATAGCATCATAAATATGTCAGCAAATGTGTATATTTTCCACAGCTAAGACCAGAGGAGAGGTACATTGTCTTGTAAAAGCATTCAAACCTCTAACTAATTCACCAATAATACTGAACTACAGAAAGTTCCATTTCTGTTTACTTTTGATGTGTTTGACACTCAAAATCAGTCAAGGTATGGTGATATTGGTTTTATGTTGGGAAATATTTGTAAGAAAAAAGACATATGTTGCTTGCTGCGGAAGCTCCAAGTTCTCACAGATGATAGATATTGCCCCAAAGACACATTTTACTTACCATTGGCCTTCACCTAAAAAACATTAAAGTTGCTGTCTGGATAAAAAACCTACTGTTGATGGATCATTGGTCGGGCTGTAAATCTAAAGGAAAATTAAGTGCAAAGAGCATTCTACAGAAGTTAGAGGTATGTAATTCAAATGCATATATTAGGAAATGGGTACAAAAAACATCCACATTTTGGATATCACAGTAAGGACAATCGGATCCATAATCAGGACCTGAAAACTGCAACACATGATCTAGGTACTGCCAAGAAAAGACTGTCCCTCAAAACTTAAAGCTCATAAAAGAAGACGTGTGAGAGAAGCCACAGAGAGGAGTGGAGTAATGGTGGACCGATCAATCATATAAAGAACTCTGCATAAAACTACCTTGTATGACAGGAAAGAAGCTGTCATTCAGAAAGTACCATATGAAAGAAAATCTGGAGCTTGTCAGATAGCATGAGCTACCCAGCTGAGAAAATCTGTTGTGGTCAGAGCTATTTGGCCAAAACAATGGCACGAACTAGAACAATATACCAGCATTATGTTCTGAGTCCCCCTCAGCAAAAATATTATAACTTGGTAAAGCATTCACCTTTTAGCAGGACATTGATCAAAGTCAAAGTCTTGTCAATCCCATTAAGAATCTGTTGCACAATCTGCAGACCGGAATCTATAACCAACCTAATCCAACCAACCTACTCAATCCCAATGGTGCATTGAAGTTTTAATGAACCAGTTACCGATGGAATTAGAACAAAACATTTTTTTTTCTCATGCCTGATTGCCGGACCACGTAGGCGGAGTCGGCCAAGAAGAGCAAATATCTCTTACTGAGTAAGTGAGTGAGTGAGTGACTACCCCTTGTTAAATAGTGTAGTGGTTAGAGACACGGTATACCAAACAACAGGCCCCATGTTTGACTCCCATTACAGTCTTACCTTGTGTGCACATTGTCTACTTGCTAGAGTTACAAAGAGGCACGCTCTCATTTATTAATAAGAGCCAGCGAATCATGGTGACAGTGGGCGGAGCTACTCTCAGTGACAAAATCTCCCAGCGACAGTTGAGAAATGTTCAACTTCATGTTAATTTCCCGCAAGCGGGCAGTGACAGAGTTTGGCGACTACCAATGGCAGGGCAGACTTTCTCTGCATTTTGAAGTACCTTCTTGTTTCTACTCGCTAGCTTATATCTCACACGCTAACTAAAAAAACATTGACAAGAGAGAAACTTGTATTTGCTGTGTCCGGTTTCTCCATTATTTATAATGCTTCCCGGGCTTCATAAAGAAATATAATTCTAAAACATTGATGAATGGAAGATTTCAGAAATCCTTGGGATCATGGGTGAGTGATACATGCATGATCTAAAAGGTAAATTTAATAAGAAACCTTAGTTTAACATAATGCTTATTGATTGTGTGATGTAAATGTGTCACGTATTGGTCTAATTTCGAGACGCTATACCGACACTTGCTAAGTGTGCAGTTCCTTGGTGGAGTGGCTAAAGCTGCTCATGTGGGTGACCCCTGTTCAAATTCAGTGTGTGCCACAATCATTCATCACTTTCAATTGTGGGCTGGTTGAACCAGGCTTGCCTGGTTCCTTTTCTGTTTTTGGACTCATTATAACCGTTTTTAAACAATCAGGGTTCAGGGCTTGAGCTACACAGTTTATAATTGCCCATATATCAGTGACAAATATATCTATTAGGTTATCCACATATGGCGAAACACAAACATAATTTAGCTCACCATTTTTGCTTGCTGGAAATAACTTAAATAGACCGGAACAACAAGATAAAGTACTCTCTCAAACCACATACAAACCACAATAACACAAAGATTATTCAAGTAAAATTATTGATTAAACATTATCATGTTAACAACTTTCTTAGTTGAACTGATTTTTTCTGATTTCCACTCTTAAACTGTATGGATAAGAGAAAAAAAAAGATTTCCTGCCCGTTAAGCCCTAATAGTGTATATGTTGATGTAAGCTCAGATTGTCATGTGAAAATTACAGCTAGCAGAAATAAGATTAGTTATTATACAATATATGGCTTCAAGCCAGTGTAACTATGGTATAGAGAAAATCCAGGTTAGAAATAGTTAATCTACTGAGCAAACATGGAATTGTTTTAAGATGGTCATTCCATGAATCATTTAAACATTTGATTGAGTTTTCAAGTTTTTTATGCAGGTCTATTCATTGCAAAGTTTACACAGAAGATCCAATCAAGATTCTGTCTCTGCATTTAACCAAACTGCTGGGAACCATATTGTAGATATAAATGATATGCTTATCTATACCTGCCAGGTAAGCCTGCATTAGGATTTTGAGAAGGTTGGGGGAAACTTCAAAGTATTTCTGTCAACCCACAAGTGTTAAAATGTAAACACGTAAACGCACTGGAGTAAACACATTTACCACAAAAATATCTGGAAGTTTGTTGCCATATATTGTCTTTTTGAGCAATAATGGCTGAAAAGGGCCAGTATAGTTAATCTGGTATTGCATAGATAGTAGCTGGACAGTTGAATTTTTTAATAAAAATAAGATACACGTGAAAATTGCATGTAAAGTACTGTTTGACAAGCTAATCATAACTAAGTATGCAAGTAAGCTATCGGTAAAACGCAATTGACCTGTTAGAGAGCCCCAATGAAAAGGCTATCCACAGTACGGTGATTGCATTGCTGCTATAAACTTAAACTTTTCTGTTCACTTCAAAGCAACAGGGGCTTATGAGTCGATAAACATGTTTTGAGCATCAACCTTTGTCCCTTTCTGTTGATATCTTTGTACAATGACGCACTCACACTAGCTCTTAGCCTAATTTAGTGAGACACATCACTTCTCGCATTTAGGTTTTTGTTGTACATGAAGTCAAAATAAAGGTAAAAATACATGTTGTGGTTTTGTTTGGATTTAAGCCACCCTTATTATCTTCTTATCCTTTGGAAAATACTATCGGTTAGGGCCCATCGCCTGCACTCAGCCACCCGTGGACGGTGGCAGTTGAGCTGGACAGATCAACGGATGGAGGGGCATGACTAGGTCCTCTTCTGCTGCACTCATCTCTAGGAGAGAAGAGCAGAGGAGACAGCAGCCAGTCAGATATGCTGCAGTGTGATTGATGGCTGTGTTCGAGTGCGTATAGGGGACGTGTGCGTCGCACACCACATTGTTTTTAAAGGCTGCCCTCGTAAGTCCTGATCCTGATGTGACTCCTTTAGCGGAAAAGATGCAGAGATGCAGACAGATGTCTTTGAGTAAACTTCACTTTTAATCCTGGGTCTGCGCTGCCTGTGGGTGCCCGCAGCTTCTATCTGTCCAATGCTATAGGATGGGATTGCACGTTGACTCTAGGCTCTGCTCTTGAACCCTGGGTAAATCTAGCTATCTGTTCTTAGACTCCTGGGCCCTATCTGTGTCCCGGCTGCTCAGACATAATTTGGCCTTATCTCTAACCCCACCATGGGGCTTCTCTGCAGGCCTTATGGCGTTTGATACAGGAAGCCTGAGATGTTCATGCTCGCTTATGCCCTCTGGCCCATTGATAATGGAACAAAGCTGCTGTCCACTCATCTGTGCATGTGGCATGTGCTGTCCCCGAGCCCCATATAGGAGAACATGGTGAATCATCAAAACAACTGGAGCACACGGTCACCCTGCCCAATGAGACTCAGACCGCCATCCAGACCCTGCCCAGGGACAGTGGAGGGAGGGCAGGCAGGCAGGGTTTAGCTCCTCCTCCTTGGAGCTTTCAGGGATCTGGCCTGGCCGGCCCTGTCTGAGGCGGTTTGCTGTTAATTGAGTTGCTCACTCAGCCACTGGCCCTGGGGGACACCCGGCGTGTCACTTCCTATGATCAACCTAAATATCATCCATCGGCCAGGAACGCTGCCAGATCTTGTAAGGCCAAAAGTATGTGCTGCGACATTCACATAATAGGGAGAGAAGGAGAGGAAGGAAGAGAAAACGTGAAGTGCGACGTAGCCTGTGATGTGATGTTGGGCAAATAAAATGTTAATGGTTAAAATAAAGATAATTTGCAGGCTTGGTGAAAACCTCACCTCAGCAAAAAGCTACACTGTTGCAACGTAACCCCAGTGTGTCCCAAAAAATACACCCTTATCATTTGGGTTCCATTATATTTCATTGGTTAAGACTAATTTGGGCCTGTAACCTTTCTGACATTTTCCCGTAGCGGCAAGTAGTAATGTATGAGTCTCTTGATGAGAATCTGTCTGCAGCGTGGTTGCTCATTTCCACAGAAAAATTCAGTAGAGATCTAAAAGAGTCCGTTCAGAGCCATTCCACTCCATTCTTACGCCTGGCAAATCAGTCCTTTCATTTATTGGCACGCCAGGAAGTTGTATAAATCACGTCAACCAGCATCGACCAGGGCCTTAGTCATGAGCACAAGCTCACAACAACACATGGATTTGCTGCTTTCTTTGATCAATGTAAAGTTATTTAGGAACTTTGACAGGCGATCATCAGGCCAGAGCCATTGTTTATCTTTTCAGTTCTTAAATGTAGGTGTTTTTTGTCTTCACCGATCCCTCTCCCTCGCTCAACTCACTCTCCTTTCTTTTCACGCCTGTTTTGTTTCCAAACACTTGTGCGGCACGGCGGCAGGAGCCCTCCCCTGCCAAGGCACTCATGGAGAAGCGCTAGGCAGGGGTGGACTCTGGGCTTAGCCACCCTGAAATAAATATGGATGGTCATGAGTGAGATGAGCGAGGATCATCTGCTCGGCCATCTGCTTGTGCGAGTACGTGGATGTAACGACTGTGGTCCTGCCCTGCCCAGCGAGACCCTTGTTGCCGGGAAGGAAATGCGACAGAACTGAAGCCCGCAGATACCAAGCCCACGACGCTTAACCACCCCTCCCATCAACACCCCTCACCCCCTTCTGACACTCATGCACTGACATGCACACACACACACACACACACACACACACAAAACAAATACACTCCCCAAACCTATACACTCGACTGCTCCCCACCCCCCACACACACACACAGTCACTCACAATAAAATACCGGTACACAGAAATAGGCGAGAAGAGATGCCTGGGAATTTTCCACTGGGCTCAGGTACAAAGCCTGGGCATCTCTGTGTGTTGACTGCCTGCATATTCTATGAGCATCTGGCCCACTACAGACGGAAAGGAAATGACCAGCCTGGATTGGGATTGGTGATAGTTCAGTTGGCAGAGTACCTCAATGTGCCAGTCAGTTGCATTCTCTGTTGTGAGGAAACACAGTGCTCTCTGTTAGGTCTGTATGTGGTGGTGAGGATAAACAAGGTCTACAGCACACGCTCCCTTGGCCACTATTCCGTGTGGGCTATTTCATCCTTACTTCATCAGTTAAGCAGATTAAAGGTCTGGAGTTGAATCCAGGTGTGGCATTCACATTTGGAAGCTGTTGCTGTCAAAAGAGCTCTTAATGCTCTCAATGCAAGTGAAACAGGCCATCCTTAGGCTACAAAAATAATCAATTTGAGAAATAGCGGGAACATTGGGAGTGGCCAAACTGTTTGGTACATTATGATTAAAAAAGAATGCACAGGTGAGCTTTGCAAACAGGCCTGGACATCCATGGAAGACAGCAATGGTGGATGATAATAGGATCTTTCACATGGTAAAGAAAAACTGCTTCACAACTACGAGCCAAGTGAAGGTGGAATCTATTTATTAGCCTCAAGAATAGAAAGGTCTGATTTGACTTTGCCAAATAACATCTAAAATCCTAACCCAGCCCAGTTCTGGAACAGCATTATTTGGATCGATAAAACTAGACCAACCTGTTCCAGAATGATATGAATGAAAGAGTATGGAGAAGGCTTGGAATGGCTCGTCATGCAAAGCACACCACGTCATCTGTAAAACATGGTGGAAGCAGTGTGACAGCATGGCCATGCATGGCTTCCAATGGCACTGGGTCCCTGGTGTTTATTGATGATGTGACAGAAGACAGACGCAGCCAGGTGAATTCTGAAGTGTATAGGGATATATTGTCTGCTCAGATTCAGCCAAATTCAACGAAGTTGATCGTACAGTGCTTCACTTTACAGATGGAAAATGATCCAAAACAAACTGTGAAAGCAACCCAAGAGATTTTAAATCAAAGAAGCGGAATATTCTGCAATGGCTGAATCAATCACCTGATCTCAACCCAATCGAGCATGCATTTCACTTGCTGAAGACCAAACTTAAGGCAGAAAGACCCACAAACAAACAACAACTGAAGACTGCTGCAGTGAAGGCCTGGCAAAGCATCACAAAGGAGGACGTTTGACAATGTCTGTCACAGTGTCCGGTGTACGAGGACAGAAGAGCAGAGGCAGAACGGTTGGTGTAGAAATAATCCATGTTTTAATCAAAAGGAACAAAGTAACAAAGGAAAACTCAAAACAGACACAATGACTGGGTGAACTATAGCCTACGGCTAACAACCAAAATAAACCACAACTACGTGCACAAACATTCAACATAAGTAGGT
>JACXGJ010011700.1:0-19576 GCA_016801105.1 Esox niger | reverse complement strand
GATAGGAGTAGGGTCTGATAGGAGTAGGGTCTGATAGGAGTAGGGTCTGATAGGAGTAGGGTCTGATAGGAGTAGGGTCTGCATATAGTGTACACACAGTAGTGTACAGAACACAGACTAGGTTAGCCCTACACACTTCAAGTCTGCCCTTCATTTAAAAGACAAAGAGAGATGGAACGAGAGAGAGGTGTGTGTGCGATGATGATACATGAGATGCTATTTCTGTTAATATGCTCCTGATGTTCGCACCTCTCTTGAAGGACGAAAGAAGGAAAGAGATGGTGAGAGAGATTGGGTGAGAGACGAGAAAGGGGCAGCAAGTGAGCAAATGAGAGATTAAGCAAGAGAGGAAGGCAGAGGGAGAGATAGAGAAGGGGACAGGCAAAGAGACAGAGAAAGAAAGACAAAAGTTAGGAAGAGTACTGAAGAAAGATGTCCATAATGTTAATTTCCTGTTTGGGTAAAGGGGAAGGCCTAGCTGGATGACAATGCTATGTGTGGCTTTATGTGAAGTTCTTGATTAGATGTTCTGTCACAAAGCTAGTGAAGCCACTGTCAAAAACCCTCTAAGTAGCATTAAAATCCATCTGGTGCCTGAGGATATCAGCCCAACACTTGAACAGGACATGCTAATTTTCCAATAATATTCAGTGGGTAAAATTAGGAAATAGGGATATCTTACTGGCTCACTGAAGCAAAATGTTTTTGAATCAGTAAAAACAATCCAAGATCTTATTGGAAAAACATAAAATATACCAAACCTTTCAAAATAATTTCCTCAGTGTAACCAAGTGCTCTAACCCTCTTCGTTTATTACGACAGACTCTGCTTCCGCTCCAACAGAACCTTTTTATTCAGGGGTTTGTCAACCAGAGGGTAGCTGGGCGGTGGATGTTTATTGAAGGGTTTGTCTATCTGTGGGTGGCTTGATACTGGATATTTGGAACCAGACTCCTTTGTCTCCAGAGCTCTTCCATGCCAGCGATAAATCTTGTTGCTGTCGGCTGCTCCGGCAGCTGAAACTCCTCAATTAATTCCCCTATCTCTTAATTCTGTCACTTCAACCGGCTGGCGCTCGGGTCGATGGTGACAGGGCAGCCTTCTGCTGACTCCTCGCTTTCTGCCCCCGCCAGAGGCGCACCAGATGGAGGGCTGATGAAGGGAAGAAGAGGGGTGTAAAGAGAAGCGCAAGGGCCATGTCGTTCTCCTCAGTGCTCGGTCGTTATCCGTCCTGAGCCCTCAGCCAACCAGCAAGTGTAGCGTCGGGAAACTGGCAAACAGTACGCCCACTCTCTTCCTACGCATCCTTTGATTGGAGAAAACATAGCGCTATGAACAGGGAGTGGAGCTGACCACTAGAGAACAGCAGGAAATTCCACACTTCTGAGATAACCTTTAAATAATTCAGTAAAAGACACACATTGCAATGCAAACCAAGCACTTTAGCTTTATTTGTCATCTACTCCAGCAATCCTACAACAGCTTCATTCAACAACTCATCTAATCCAGCAGCCCTACACCACCTTTACTAAACAACTCTTCTACTCCAGTTGTCCTACAACACCTTTACTAAACAAGTAATCTACTCCAGTATTCCTACAACACCTTTACTAAACAATGAATCTACTCCAGTAGTCCTACAACACCTTTACTAAACAACTAATCTACTCCAGTAGTCCTACAACACCTTTACTAAACAATGAATCTACTCCAGTAGTCCTACAACACCTTTACTAAACAACTCATCTACTCCAGTAGTCCTAGAAAACCTTTACTAAACAATGAATTTAATCCAGTAGTCCTACAACACCTTTACTAAACAACTCATCTACTCCAGTAGTCCTACAACACCTCTGCAAACAACTCATCTACTCCAGTAGTCCTACAACACATCTGCTAAACAACTCCTCTACTCCAGTAGTCCTACAACCCATCAGCTGAACAAGTCAACCACCACAGATGGAGGAGTCATACATGTTTCTGAACACTCAGGTTGCCCATCTGCCACAGTGGTGTCCGTTCGCCACAGCTTGACCTCGGCTATATCACAGCCACACTCCACCAGCCTTGATTCCCATTTAACACACTGGCAGACACTCAAGTGCTCGTGGGAAAACAGTGCTGCTGCCCTTGTCTCTTGGCGGTGCGAACGAGAGAACATGGTCTCTTTCCCATTACCCAACATATCATGATCCCTCAGCTATAACAAGTGACATTCTATATTAGAGACGGGAAGCTGTTTTGATGTTGGCGGAGAACAGAACCTTACGCTGTTGACAGTAACTGACGCCGCTATCTGTGCACAGACGACGGAGGGGTGTGTCGCTGAATGTCAGACAGCGTGTTCCCACAACTCCTCCATTATCCCCGCTCTGGAGGGCCACACTTTCGCCTCCTATCGCTCCTATTCCAGCTGCTGCCTACACCCTCACATCACAGAGCAAAGTGGTGAGCAACGCAGCCAACAGTGCCCAATAGCCGAGTGGATCATGCTAAACAGTGCCGCGAATGCTAGCCAACTGCACAGCCGATAAAATGGAATGCTAGCAAGTCCTGTGGTCCAATAAGTGTCCAGTGATGTCCTCGGTTGGAGAATAAAAGGGCTATATATCCACAGACGTCAATGTAACACTACTGCCCCTCCAGACTGATTTATTGAGGTCTACTTTGGGGTTCGCCCTAGTGGAAAGAGTATGGGTTTGTGTGTTTGTTGTGGGCATGTATCTCCTAGCAGTCAATAGCTCTTCTCAGACCATAAATTACAGGTCTGGATTAGAATACAAAGCATAAGCTCCACAACCTCCATATTCTAAGCGGAATGTTCTACTACCACAAGAGCATGCACACACTGTCATATTACACACGCACACACACACACGCACACACACGCACACACACGCACACACACACGCACACACAAACGCACACGCACACGCACACGCACACACACATTCATGGAAAGTGCTGGGCTTGTTGTGGGAAGCCTCTCCCTGCCTTCTAATGGAGGCCAGGAAGCCTGTACTTAAAGTAATCTCACCCACGTCTCGCAGCTCAAAAATCAATGACCTATTGACTCCGTCCTTCTCCACCCTCTGCTCTCCACTGTTAGACACTTTTCTTTGCTGGCTTATTCATTCCATTTGGATTTTATTACCCTGAGATGTCCGTCTATGCTGCACTAGGGGGGCACTGGGCACGGAGATGAAAAGAACGCAGGGTTTGGCTCTCTGGTTTGCCCAGTGCCGTTATTACTCTTATGGACCGGAGAAGCTTTTCCACTGTTGGCCTTCAGTAACTCAGAGAACTGCTTTGTAGGCTCGGTTCAGATCCAATGTGGAAGAGAATTTCAATAAAGTTTGGTGCTTTTATTTAGGATTATGTAGAACGGCATGCGTGTGTGTATGGGACAAGAAATACATGACAAATTCAACCGAATCCCTTCGCGAACTTGCCAGTTGGATTTGCCGAGTCCATTCTCATTCAAAGGAACAAAGCGCACTGCACTCGCCCAACCCAAACGCAACCCAATCAAAACAATGATCAAATCAATCATACAATCACGACAAACACATTCGTCCAATTACATCTCCAGAGTCTGCTGCCTCAAGGGCACCAATTCATCCAGCAGCAGCAAACTCGGGAGACCGTTCCACAAACAAGGTCTAGAACAGCTGAAGGCAGATTTACTGGAGGAATCTCCGGAGTTAGCCTCATATAAACCATTCTGATCGCGCCAGCTGACACGTAGCTTGAGGGATCAGAATGGTCCTAGCCATCGTGTTAGCATCCCCGAGACCCCTTCTGACAGTTTACATCGCCGTACAGATGAACAAAGGACGGCACAGCCATTAACTCCATTTCGATACAGAGCAGTTCGTTTCGCATCGGCGAAGAGACACACAACGCCAGGAAAAACGTGTGGAAGGGCTGTTTTCCACGGGAACATACGCGGCCTGAAGAACCAGTGAGTGAACCCCGCTCTGCTGTAGGTAGACGGAGCATATGTGCGGGAGGAGGTCAGACTTTGGGCGGAGCCAGCGCTGTGCTCACGTCCGCCAGGCTGGAAAGAACAGAGTGACGCCGGGTCACCGGATCTAAGTCAGACGGGCTCACGGGCAACAGCGGAATGGCACTGGCCTTGTTTAACAGCATGCTTCTCACCAAGGCCACAGGCCTTAAAGTGAGCGAGATGCCAGCCCATCTATAATGGACCCGTTCTGTGTAAACACAACACGCACACAGTCCGATAGAGAAAGGACATGACCCGCGAGGCGTCCTTCTGGTGGAATGTATCGGCAAAGTTTAGGCCCTTAGGAACGTGGGCCATAGCCATGTCCACCATAGCAGCACTGTATTGCGTGGCGAGACCTCCCCACATCCCGGACAGGAAGAGATCACACCAGACGACGCCTTTTGGGCGCATCATTGGCTTATCCTCATGCACGTCTGCTGTCTTTTTACCTTTCTACGCCCTCTCTCCATTTCCTCGTCCTCCCAGTTCAAACTTTGTCGGCCACAAAAGCCCAAACTTTCCTGGCTGTACATGGAAATGGTCCAGGCTTCAAAAGACCAGGCAAGGATATTAGAATATTACACAAAGCCTATAGTGGTAACCCTCTCTAGTGGAGGTTGAGTACCATTTACTTTATTCTCTCATCTTCTGATATCACGGCGTTTCATGTTAAACGCTCGCCCCGTTTCCGAGTGCTTTTGTGCTTTTGTCGGCTCAATAACTCCCACGTGAAACGGCGTCCGGCTGTGCTCAGATCAGATGTTGGGTCTCGTGTGCTGGCGGTTCATATGCCAGGTGGAGTCACTGCAGTCTGTTCCCAGAGCAGTTGTCCATTAGTGCAAATGTCTGACGGGGCGTTTCGGCGCGATTGCTTTATGAGAGACACTGCAGAACCCGGTTGCTAGGCAGCCTAGCCTGCCCCTGTCAGGTGTAGCTAAGGGAGAAACACCTGATCATTTTTGCTTTGAAACTTGTTGCAGGGCTTGTCTGCATAATATTGCCCCACTCCAGCAAAACATTTGGCCTGAACATGTTGTCGATTGGATCGGGAGCTTAACATTTTCAAGGCCAGGTTATCAGGCTCAGGAAACACTCCCATCACCGGTCCCGAATGCATTCATCATTCAAAGTCCACCAAAGTGGCCCGCGGCAGAGCTTTTAGACCAGGGACATTAATGCTCTCCTACTACCGGCTGAACCCATAAAAGGGGAAGTCATGCGAACCTGGAGCCAGAAAGAAGAGGAGGGCACTAAATAATGCAGGGGTCAGTGGCAGGATTTGAACGGAGGACTTTGGCTAGAAGTCCGTTGCTTTAACATTAATTATGCATAGCTTCAATCAGACCTGATCCGATTCAGGGCAGAGACACAGGAACGACACCCGGCAAATAAACCATCAGTCCAAAAGAGGGGACAGACCGGAGAGCGGATCAGGCTGACGGATTCTGTAAAAGGGGCAGGATTCATTCACTTCTGGGTACGCTGCTGTGTAATCAAGGGGAGTCGCGGGCTGACACAAGGCACGACACAAACTGGCAATACACCACAACCGGTATAACCAACCGGTTGCCAACACAACTTCTGTCCTTAACAAAGCCCCGGTATTCTATGGGCTCGGCTCTCAACCAAAAATCGTTCAGGGTTCAAAACACCTGCTTTGTGATTAAATAAGAGGGGGGTGTGGTGTACGACCAATATACCACAACTAAGAGCCCAGACACAGTGCTGAGCTGTGGTATACTGGCAATATAACACAAACCCACAAGACACCTAATTGCAATTATACACCGCAATACGAAGAGGAAAATGTGAAGAGTAGGTAACGTTATGGATCAATTACACAGTGAACCCACTATTAATAAAGAGCATAAACAATACAAGGACATATCATTAGAAACGCAAGCAGGAAGTGGCGATGAACACGGAAACAGTGAAGCCACCTGTATGCGTAGTGAGGGTCATGAGACCATGTGGCTGAGAGGAGGAACCTTCAAAGGGCAGGTCAAAACACTGGGCTGTCGGACGGCAGTGTCTGTTCAGCAGAACCGTGGTCTGGTGGACGCGCCTGTTCAGCAGAACCTCCCTACTGTTCTAGGGAGACCACGTGTTAAATCCTCTCTATCCAGCCGGACTCCAGCGAGGAGCTGATCGGCCCAAACACCTCTGTTCCACAACTCAACGCACCAAGAAGACTTCCTGATTCAGCGCGTCGCACAGCTTAACCACCTGCCCTCCATTTGCAAATCCATTTCTTTTTTACTGGTATATTTCCGCCTTTATTGCAGCTGTAAAGATGAAGTATGGCCAGGGGGGGGGGGGGTTGGTGTAGACACCAGCCGTGGCTCCGGCTCAACACCCTGAGGTCCACCAGCCACCCGACAGTCTCCTCCTTCACAGGACAGTTACCCCCCCCGGGTGACCAGGCTATAAGTACTCACCTCGGTTCAAATGAAAGCAAACACTTATTCTAACCCAGAGCCATGTCGCATTCAAAGCCGACCGCGCATTTCCACCAATGCACGGATGTCAATGCGCGCCACGCAGGACAGTTCAGAGCCGCCCGCTGAACACAAAGCCTTTTTAAGTGGTACTTTATCTCAGATGGAACGTCGTCTCTAAGCCTGAGTGTAGGAAACGGTGGGGGGGGGGGGAGACGGACAATACAGAATGTGTCCACCACGAAATGCATCTGCTGTGCTTTTACAATCCACCAGTCAATTTACAATATTAAGATATTGATTTGAAGAGCTGTCTTGGGGCGGAGGAAGGAGGAGCCATCCCCCTGATCTCCATGCTGGGCCAGCGATTGGCTCACAGTGCATACGTCACATGGCGGAGAGGAGGGGGCGAGGGGCGGAGTTTCGCCAGCCTGAGCGAGGCTGTAAGAGAGATGGGAGGAGGGAGAGGGGTGAGGGGCGGAGTTTCGCCAGCCTGAGCGAGGCTGTAAGAGAGATGGGAGGAGGGAGAGGGGTGAGGGGCGGAGTTTCACCAGCCTGAGCGGGCTGTAAGAGAGATGGGAGGAGGGAGAGGGGTGAGGGGCGGAGTTTCACCAGCCTGAGTGAGGCTGTAAGAGAGATGGGAGGAGGGAGAGGGGTGAGGGGAAGGGAGGAGAGAGGCTCTGATCTCACTGCTCCAGGTGTCCTCTCATGCCGCTAATTACATTCCACATTACCTGTGGCGAGAGTGGACGGGGGCGCGGGGGGGGTGGGTAGTCCTGTCTTCCAACTGACACACACACACACACACACACACACACACACACACACAGGCACTGGGAAACGACTATTGCCTTTGATAATCCAATACCATTAAGGCAAGCCAGGCATCCACGAAGCCACAAAGAAGCCAATAAAAGAAACCAATTACCATCCCAGGACCCGTCTGCCGTCGATGTCCCCTTCTAAGTGGCGTGATGAGGAGCTCACCCCCACAGGCGCTTATACGCGATGGCTTACGCCCCCCAGTTACGGTCGCCGACGGTCACTTTAGCCTGGAGTCGTTGCAGAATACAGTCCTCGCTGGAGACGATCACGACCTCGAGTGCAATGTTAAGTGAGAGCTGCGGCCATTGCTGGCTTTCGAGTGGACGAGGTGGTTTCACGTGTGAGGTTACGTTTAAGAGTGAGTGCCTCGTTGGCAAGGCAACGAGTCATGGTCCATGACTTACTTAAGACCTGTCAATCAAAACCAGTGTTGGGTAACAGCTAGATAATTTACCACTCAACAATAACATCAGAATTGAATTGTTTTCTAGAAAAACAAGCTGGGCTGTCATATGGATACAGAAATGAAATTGTTCAGGCCACTTTCATGTCAGCTCTGGATTACGGTGACGTGCAGTACACGCTCGCTTGAGCATCTGCTTTAAAAAGTCTGGACTCAGACCTCGGGCTTATTCAGAGATGGATAAAACCATGTTCACCTGTTTCTTTTGTGCTCACTCTTGGAATGTCAACCTTGGAAAGGGCACTGTAGTCTATGCGCAGTTTAAACCATTGTCTAACGACCATTTTACAGAGAACTGTGTTTGCTTTTCATTACGTGTTTTCAAATGTGTTTTGAAACGTGTTTTCAATCTGTATTTTGCATATGAGACCATGGTGACAGTTGGTTATAAATAAAAGAAATAATAACTCCACATCGTTCTTAACACACGACGGCGAGACTCCACTCCTCACCACGAACCGACCTGACAGAGCCCAAAACAGAACCCGTCAAACCCGAGACGTCCTTAGGGTTCCCTTCGCCCGCCAGCAGACGCAAGCACACACGGGGGAGGCGCCACACCGCGTTGGGAGACTAATCAAGGTACGTTCAGCACTCGTACAGTCGGGTGTTTGGCTCCCAATCCGAGACCCGCTGCGTGAACAGAAATTAACAGTCTTTCAATCAGACCTTCTCTGTTAGTCACCAAACTAGCAGTGGCACACAAACACACACACGTACAAACGGATACACATTGGGAGTGGAACCGGGAGTCCGGGAGAGGAAATCTTAAGAGAGGATTTCACTTTTGTCAGCAGAGACTGGCATATTATTTTGTCCCCTGCTGCACTGGGGAACAGTCAAAAAACCAAGGCTTCCCCATGAAGTGACTCGGCTGGTCAGCGTGAGGCCGACGCCGAATTGTCTGGGTTGCATACCGGGAGGGAGGTGTGTGAGGGTGCCCGGCAACTAAATGTCAGGCTCAATTTGACAACTGAATGTAAATGACAGACTGGGGTCCTCAGTAGATAAGGTACGACAACAACACAGCAAATCTATCACAGCATGCAGACCCACTATCCTTAGAGATAAACACCTTTAGAGCTGTATTTCATTTTCTGTTTTCTTCTCCCAGTCCTCTCTCATCGGCGGACCGAAACGTCTGTCTAGGGACGCTACGTTGTCTCAGAAGTGGCACCAAGCTAGGCGCGAATCAGCAGTAGAGACCAGGCTGTTCAGGGACGGAACATTGTCCACTTATGCTACATGGCTGATAGCGCTTTCATTAACCTGGCAGGATAGCAGGTTGGGCTAGCAAGGTTGGCCGGGGTCAATTCAATTTCAACTCAGTCTTTTCAGGACATGCTGTTCCATTCAATTCATGAACTACAACGTCCAAAAAGGAACAATATGGGTTTTCATAAATGTTATGTCGCTGTAGTCCCTGAATGGTGGGAACTTAAATGAAAATGACCCCAGCAGTGTAGGCTGCATTCAACGAAGCTTAGATAGCATCTTCCTCACAGGAACACTCTCAGAGTCACAGATTCAGACACAGGCTGAACATTTTAATTAAACTGTTATTAGTAAAGTACAAGAGAAAAACAGCATGTTTGTCTAACGCCACGCTGTGCCTAAATATCTCCTAGCAGGGAGTCTACCAACAGATGATTAGTAGTGTTAGCATTATGGCACGAGTCTCACTGGTGTTCTAGCATGAATGTTAGATTTGGCTCATATATCAAAGACAGTAGTACCCTTTACACATGGATCAAACACTATATTACCATCTACACATGGATCAATGACTATAGTACCATCTACACATCGATCAAATACTATAGTACCATCTACATATGGATCAAATACTATAGTACCATCTACACATGGATCAAATACTATAGTACCATCTACACATGGATCAAATACTATAGTACCATCTACACATGGATCAATGACTATAGTACCATCTACACATGGATCAAATACTATAGTACCATCTACATATGGATCAAATACTATAGTACCATCTACACATGGATCAAATACTATAGTACCATCTACACATGGATCAATTACTATAGTACCATCTACACATGGATCAAAGACTATAGTACCATCTACATATGGATCAATGATAATAGTACCATCTACATATGGATCAATCAAAGTGATACAGACATAAGGACAGATTCCAAGAAGGTGCATTCCTTTATGGCAAAAAATATAGGTATATTTATATATAGCTTGTTTTTGCAGTTGGAAACAGGGCGACTGTAATAAATAAACACAGTACAAAAGATATCCTATAGCTCCACCTCAATAAACCACATTCAGTTTAGTTGTAATTAGAGGGGAATTGTCTGAATCCCACAGAATCAATGGCCTGTGCGCATCCAGGGAAGTATTGATGCCCTGGGTGGATTGGACATCACATTGACTTGAGAGGCCTGTGTAATTTGCCATGTGTTTGGCTTCTCATGCCATTACCGGGAAACATGGCGCTGTGTGAGTTAAGCGGCTCCTGGGCGATATGTACGAAATGAGGCGCACAACGCTGTCCTCAGCGTTCTTAGGCGAGAATCTTTTGGTCATTTCTTTATCTGGACACTTAGTGAGAAGCAGTGCTGTTGCTCGTCGTGTAACTTTGGTCTTGTGGTGCCCGTGTTACATGCAAATAACCATGCGTGTGCCAAACGTGCATAAACCTGTGCTATGCTGTCCTGCCTTGAGTGAGGTCGGCGCAAAATGGAGCTTAGTAACTAGCGAGGAGCATCTAGTCATCCTCCTCCTACAACATGACACACACACACACACACACCCACTCTCTTGCACTGATGACAGTGGTGTGTTACGTGTGCACTCTGTCAAGGGTAAACTTGGTCCAGCTGGGACTAGCGTGGTGATGGCAAGCTCATGTAAAAGGTCCAGTACCCCAAAAAAATGGCTGTCAGCATCCCAATAAAATGGCTTGCATTTACAAGTGACAGCGAAAATGTTCGGCGCAATTGTGCGTTATGACCCCTAACCGGGGACCTGAGGTAACTTGTCGGATGACATCATCAGAAAACCTCTCTGTGTATGTGTGGCAGATGCCCTTGCCAGACTGGGTTCAAGGTTGGACATACACACCTTTATATTCCCTCATAATAGGAGAGACTTGTGTAGACCGCTGAACTGCTCTTGAGCTATCATTTGAAAACCAGGTCACCCACTCCTCCTTCAATCCACGCCCTCCTCCCCTGCCTGAATGGGGACGTTTTTTCCAACACCGGGAAAATGGAACTCCAAAGGGCTGGTAACACAACATGAACGATGAGGAGAGAGAGAATGAGAGCGAAGGGGAGACTGAGAATGAAAATGAATTACAGATACGAACAGAGAGAGAGAATGAAACAGAATGGAGGAGTGAGGGTAAAATAAAATGAGAGTAGACAGAGAGAGAGAGGAGCAGGGCAGGTTGGATATAAAGGAGATGATAAACACTGGCAATAGAGGGCTTGGCAGGCTGGCCTAGTACATCAGCACATGAATTTATAGGCTGATTTATTCCTCACTCACTGCTGTATGAACCATTAAGTTTGGCACCCAGTCACTCTTCTCAATTCCCTCCATCTCCATCCCTCTCTCCCTCTCTCCCTTCATCTTCCTCTACACCTCCCTGTCCCCCTCTACACCTCCCTGTCCCCCTCTACACCTCCCTGTCTCCCTCTACACCTCCCTGTCTCTCTCTACACCTCCCTGTCTCTCTCTACACCTCCCTGTCTCTCTCTACACCTCCCTGTCTCTCTCTACACCTCCCTGTCTCTCTCTACACCTCCCTGTCCCTCTCTACACCTCCCTGTCCCTCTCTACACCTCCCTGTCTCTCTCTACACCTCCCTGTCTCCCTCTACACCTCCGTCTCTCTCTACACCTCCCTGTCTCTCTCTACCCCTCCCTGTCTCTCTCTACACCTCCCTGTCTCTCCTCTACACCCCTGAAATTGTGTCTCAATATTAGCTTATTTTGTTGTGCATTTACACCAGGCCAAAGTTGAATATTTAGCCACCCACCATTAAACATTGTGTTATATTGACTAAAGATTTTCATGAAAAGTTTACATCCACTACAAATAGCATCTATGAACTTTAATAGCTTACAAGCCAGTAATACCAGTATCTAGCTACTTAGAACAGTCATAAGAACTGAGCCCATGCAAACAAGACTAAAGATGAACTTTATATTGCCAAAGCAATTGCATTTTGCGGCACAACAATGTTTGTTTATCTTTCACAAGTGACTGATATGACTGATACAATAACTATCAATATAGGTGACGATAACTGACTTTTTCATCAGATAAAAAGACATTGCAAACCCCTCCTCTTTTACTGTGCAAGGGGTTGTGATCTTTATTACCTCAGAAAGTATGCACAGATGGGTACTTTGAAAATCCACCCGGGAACTTCTGGCACACTGTTTTCAGCGTACTATGGTTTGAGACTGAGAGGAAGCAGGCTTGAGAAACTTAACACAACACAGATGTGCTAACTAACTCTGAGCAAAGGGTATCAGGACTTGTTGCCTGATACTGATGGGCCCCACACATCCTGTCCATACCTCCTGCGAGCAGTTGCCCATGTGACTGTCACAGTCTTGATGGATAGGACCATTGACCATAGGCTGGAACACACCATACAAGGGTTATTTGTAAGATAAGCCTTTCTTATTGGAGGGTATTTGACTGTATAATGGGCTGGTTATGACCATTGGCCGCCTCCCTTGTATTCTGGTATAAAGATTGGGTTATTTCTGTATTCATTGGAGAGAAAGGAAAGAAATATGGAAGGTTAACATTGACTGCTAAATGCTGAATAAAGACTTCTGGTTGCATTACTTTTGTTCATGGATAACACCTGAACGGAAGCTAACAAGACATACTCGTTTTCTGACATACAATATAGTATACATACATCGAAATTCAGCCCTGCTATCCCAGCAAGTAGTAACATAATCCCATGACGTCTCTCCAACGTTCCCGCAATGTTGTCCGGACGTCATCGCTTCCGGTACCCTTCAGGCGACTTCCCTGCGGTTGCCATGACTCCCCATCCCACTCGCTTCTTTTTTTATCAAAACGTGCGAGCCGAACCGTTGATTAAGTAGGCCGCCGGGAAAATCAATTCTCATTTTGCGGGGAAACATTTGTCTTTTTCGCTTCGGCAGAACACAGGAGGTTTGAAGTTTGGTGCTTGCAGGTGCGCGTGTGCGCCAAAGACAAGGAGTAAGTGGAAGGAGGCGCGCGTGTAAAGGATAGAGGGGTCAAGGAGTCGGGCAGCGATCGAAAGTCCCTCTCGTTATTGACTGTGCGGGGGACAGCAACAAGACACATTCTCCTCATCGCTATCACCATAGACTCTCTAAGTCATTATCCTAATTGGCCATTGCACAGTGTGGAATTCAGTTCTGATAGTGTAATAACTTTCAGAGACCACACAGCACCAGCAACCAGGCAGTATTTGTGACCAGGTATCCTACTGGCCAGTAGCATTGGGACAGACAACCAAAAGGTTGTTCGATATAACCACAAAGCCGGCAAGACGAAACCTTCTGTCCTTAGACAACTCTAATAGCCACGCAACTCCCACCTGTCTAATTTGAAGATGAAAGGTTGAAAGACCAAGTAACAGTTTGGTGGTGCAAATGACAGCAAAAAAACCTTTAAAGGCAACTTGAGTTGTGTATTTTGCATCTATTACCCACACCCAAATAAACCTTCACAAGACAACCCGGCTAGCCCCTGCTATCTTCAGAGGGAGACCCCATTGAGAACCACCTGGAGTTGAGAAAGCAGCCAGACTGTCAGTTGCTCAGTCTCAGGAGCCTGACACAGCAGGTAGAAGTATTTGGATTAGTGAAAGAGAAAATAAATACTGCCATGTCTAGAAACACACAAACTACCTGGAAACTAAATTGAGGGAATAAGCAATAGAACATCAGTCGACAAATTGGACAGTTTTGTTGTCTTTTGGTTTCTGTTTTTGCAGATGTACAACCTGAAAACTGATCCAAGCCGAATCTTTTGGCAAATGCCTCTGGGTTTATGGGTAATGAAAAATGTACTAGCGTCTAAATGACCTCAAATTATAAATAAAGTCCATCGATCTGCTAGCAACAACAGTTGATAATTTGAAATGGCTAATTCAGAACAACTCCTGCACATTTTGTTCTTGTAATTCATACTCTCAATAATACATTTGTTTAAGGAAATGACTGCAGCATGTTTTCCCTTCTTTATAACTTGGCGGAGGTTCCATCTAAATATGAATTAGATACCCTTGAAGGACCACTTATGTACAGGGCACAGATAAAGTGTTTTCAGAAAATACACATAGGTGTTTCCAGGAATTGACTAATTGTGACTCGTTGCTGGCAAATCAAGAGAGACAGTGTTGTGCGAGCCCTCCCACATGCGAAATGAAGGAGAGATAAACAGGGCGTTACCAGGACACGTTCGGAGCGTTCACTGCTATTTCACTGTGGCATAATTTCTGAAACTCGGAAGCAAACTCTCCCATAATTTGGTCAGCAGGCAGAATCTGCCCAGGGGATATTAACTATGGCTGAAGCAACAAATCCATTAAAACTGCCTTCCTCCAACCCTGTGTGTTATTTGCATTAGCAAACGCAGCGCTGCAGGTACCAAGGGGAGCTGGCTGAATTAAACCAGGGCTACGCTTTCATGCCTCGTATAGCTTTGAGCTGTCAGTAAACATCATGACACAGGTCCTGCAGGATCGGCGATTCCGCTCAAGTTTTGTGTTTGTATGTCTGTGTGTCAACGCAGACCTCTGTCTGACACTTTCTGAGACACTTTCATCTGACTTCAGTGATACCCCCCGCGCTGTCATTCAGATACAACTAATAGACAATTGTCAGAACTAATAGAAGTCGTGCTGTCGTGGCAACACCACACCATTTTACAATGTCAATTATTGCCCGGCCAAGCCTTCTGAAGGCCAAATGAAATACTGGGGGGGGGGGGGGGATTTCAATTGTAGAAACAATTCTGGTTGAGGTGAAATAACATTCGCCTTTGTGGAAATAAAAACCTTGATTTGTGCAGTGTGCGGGCACCGTTGCTGCAGAGAGAATGTGGCGGCGCGGAACGACAGAAAATAATATTCAACGCATGGTGCTATGCAGAAAGGCTATTTATGTTATTGTTTTACATACACTGTCTTCAACACAACACCTGTCAAAGCTATGTCACAGGGACATTTCAGACGTTTCCATGGAATCACTGTTGAGATGCTTCATGCAGGCGCCAAAGTGGTACTTTAATGGGACTGTAGCTCTTTTGACTGCTGCTCTTCAGAGAGGAATAGAGAGTGGGGGTTAGAGTCTGGGGTGGGGGCCAATGAACAGAAATAGAGATACTACAAAGTCAGAAAGAGAGAGCACTGGAAACAGACTAAAAAGAGAGAGAGAGAGCGTGAATGAGAGGGAAATGGGAGAAAAGGAAGAGAGCGTGAGCAGATAAAGACAGAAAGGGTATTTGAGTGTGACAGCAGGAAGAGGTGGAGGCCTTTCACTCACTCCCGGTCGGAGTCACTCAGACACGCCTCTAGCAAATTGGGGCCTAACCCCTTGGCCCCGACTTCGCTCTGGCCGTGCTTCCCGCCGCGGCGAGGGGGACCAGATCAGATGGTGTGCCTTGAACGGCGTGGCTGTGCCCCCTCCCCCTCCGGGTGTGAGGGGGATTCTGTCACGCCCGTTGCTAACACCAACACGTCGTGGCAGGCATTTATTGAGCCGCGGCTCATTTGCATTTCAAGCCTTCCGATGGCGGTAAACCACGGCAACGTGCGGAGCCATAATGACACACACGCTCACTCAAACACCCACACAGTTACATCACCGGCCCGGCAGGGTTCCGCCGCGATTAGAAGCCCACACGCGGACCGAGGCGGGAGCGCGCTCCGCTCCGTACACCCTCACAGGTCGTTCCAGTCCCCCTTCAGCATGGCACGGCTCGGCATCGCACAGAGTGACCTAGGCTAACCCCCCAGCACTTAGACTACACTTCCCATTCAATCTAATGGAAATGGACCGGGCTGATCCATCGGGGAGAGAGGCTATAACAACCCCTAATAATAGCCATGAAAGGGCCACTGTGGTGGGGGGGATGAGACCAACGCTGAACCCCTAACCTCTCCATGTTCCTGGGTACACTGTGTTTAGCTTCTAAATGTATTGCTGGTCTGCCATTACACAGTACACGTGCGTGCGTGGTGTTAAAACAGACAACGCTACACGTTCAGGCACTTTTCTCCACTCCTGCTGTTCGTCAGCTTCCCCCTAACGGCGCTAACGAGACGGAGTGGGCGTGGCCAGGAGAGAGTGAGAATTCAAGGCGGAGATCAAGGATCCAAAGGACTGGAGGTGGGGGAGTAAGGGAGTGACGAGGGAGGGATGAGGGGGAGGGAAGACGCGGCGGAGAGAATCGTAAAGACAGGAGCACAGATGCATGACAACACGATGTTCTCCCCGCCTGTACCTCATTAGATCACACCCAGACTACCAACCCTCATTTACCTCGTCCCGGCCCCCGTGTCGGAAACACCTGCCGTCTTACAGCCTTTTCCTGAGCATTCAGAGGGAGGGACGAAGCATTGAGCGTCGGCCCGGGCTGCTGGCTAAAGCGCTCGCTGGCTAAGTGTATGGATGATGGGGCACAGTCTCTAATAAGCCCTTCTGAACGATCCGTCTCCCAGGAAAACGCCAGAGAATAAGAATCTAGCCGCCCTAAAGTCGTCTCATTCCGTCGCATCTCATCCATCTGCAGGTCCAATCTGTGGGATGGTTGCATAGCTACTGTAGGGCCGTCTTAGGTCAAACTCCGTCGACTGTTGCCGTAGCGCCGGGGCCAGAGCGCTCTGCACAAAGCCACGTTCCGTAGAGCGGTCCAAAAAAATCAACCTCTCCGAGCCCTTTCGTACCGCGGTGCCAAAACACTGGGCCGACCCGTTCCCCAGCCACAAACTCACCATCCAAACACAATCCAGGGCCAGGAGAGGCCAGCTGAGGCCCGGCTATGAGCTGCCATCTGCCGACGCTGAACAGGAGCAGTCGGCCTGCTACAAGGGGCCCCTCAGGGCCTCACGGGGCCAGATCACCTGATCACGCAGCCAGCAACATAATTTTTCCACATTCTCCTTCGGCTGATTTCCGTCTCCCGTGACAGGATCACAGTGCAACATGCGTGACTAAGGCCCATTTGGACGGGGGGCAGAGTTGCGGGCAGGAGTGGGGGACGGGGAGTTGGCTGGCCCGCCTGGCCCAAAATGTGGAAAAGGATATACATGGGTAGCTGAGAGCTAGGGAAGTGTCAGCAATGTCGAGCATCCAGAGGCATCCTGGGAGTTCTCCTGTGCTTTTCTCTGATGCATGAACACACTTCATCCTCCAAGCTACATCGGTTCATCCTGGTTCCTTTCCTGTTATCTCCCTTTCCGTGTCTTTATCATTGTTTTGCCCTCCCTACACACACACACACACACACACAGACACACACCTAATTAACACTTATCTTGACAGGATGCTATGCCACAAACACTGGATGTAATCTCCGGCCACATCTACATCTCTGAGGGAAACAGAGATGGCCAGATGTAAATGGGAAATGGACAGACCATGGGAGAAAGGAGAGAAAGGTTTTAAATGGAGGGAGTGAAGGCAGTATGGAAACACAGGAATGACAAAATGGGGGAGAAAGGAAGAGAGGGGAATGACAGGAGAAACGGGGGGGGGGGGGGGGGGCAGAAAGAGGGGAAGGAGTGAGTGGAATAAAGAGGGAACATAGTTAGGGGAAAGGAAGAGAGAAAGGAGAAAAAAGGGGAGAGAAAGAGAGGGAGGAGAGAGAAGAAACAAAGAGATGGGCAAGAAAAAGACATTAGAGAACAGAGTTGGTGTGATTTTCACTCAACACCTCTTGGATCTGAGACTCTTCTCTCTCATGTTTCCGCCATGGCAGCGAGTCCTGGCAGGCTGGACTGAATGAAGCTTTACTTGTCTTGTTTATTAATACCCATGGATCTGGGTCGCTAATGGGATAGTTTGTTTATTGGCAACAAAGACCTTTATCTACTCATCCTGAATGATACATTTTTCAACACCCCAGTTTGAAGGAAATCAGAGCTAGTTATGGATATCAGAAAAGCAAACAAAGCCAAGCACAAAGACTAAGTCTCCAGCTAGCTGTTTTCTAATACATCCAGTTGTTTCACTAACACTCACAGGTAACAAATGGAAAAGCAAAGTAGGGTCTTCCATCAAAATGTCACACAGAGACAGTAACTGTATCCCCAATTTGATTACAGGGAAAAGGGGACGTATTGAATATTTACCGCATGCCAATCTCTGTACTTTCTAAAAACCTTCCTCGGCCCATGTGGGAAGGAAAAGACGTACTGTGCCACGGTTCAAGTTCCTTCCGCTGTGCCTGAACAGCAGTCCGAAATCTCCCACTCCCAACATAAACGGCCAACAGCATGTGTCTGAGAGCCTGCTAAGCTTTCCTCATAACGGACCTTTCTCATCTGACCGGTTCTTTTCGATGCCCCGGTTTGCCATTCGCCCTCTCAATTTTCCCCTGTTAATTCTTTTGGGCCCGTTATCTCCCGGTCCCAGTGGGTATTGCTGCACGTTACCGTGTGTTACAGTGAAGGGAGAGAAGTGTTTCCACGGTGATGAGATTATTATGGATTAAAGTCAGTGGTTTGTTGCATAGGATGCTGGGTAGATTGCGGGAGACGAAGGCAGAATGATACCTTGGGGCCAGATGGGCTTCCGTCTGCCTTTTGATCATGGCCACATTGGTGGGTTATTTTTGTGGTATCTAGGCCCCCCCATCAGTCTCTCCGTCTCTCTCAATCTCATTCTCGCCCTCCTTCTCTCCCCTCGTGTCACGTACCGTGCTCTTCGATATTCAGCCCCCCCATCTACTGCTCCCAGCCTCCCTTGACTCAGTCTCACCGCCCAAATTCATCCAGCGTCGCGCTCTCCCATTTATTTCAATGCTTTATTCTCTTTCCCTCTGCATTACAGACCAAACTCATAAATATACATATCTCCAACTCCCCTACAGTGGTGCGTTAAGCACAACTTGGAAATTAATGGCCTCCGAGCTATGCGGTTTTCAACCTGTGTTGTGGTACACACACGCATGCACAGAAACACATAGACAGACAAACACATAAGCACGCACGCACACCGCTGAGCGTCTGGTGAGGAAAAAGGTATGTAATGTAGCTGGGGACTTGATGATCAACATATATTTATATTCGGAGTGTTCTCCATACATATTGCCTAGTTTCTCCTGATTTATGTTTACGTGGAGGAAGGGTGTGCAATGTGTGGGTGAGTCTGGATGTGCCTTTGTTTTGCATTGGCAGTGTGGTGATGAAAGGGTTTTTTATAGTGTGTGTGTGTGCGCGTGTTAACATTATGTGTGTAGTATGTGAGTGACTGCATGTGTGTGTGTGGAAGCTACGTATTCATTTTACAGCTCAGCAGAGTGTTTCTTATGGATGTTGAACAGTGCCACTATGTTGGTATTTACAGGGAACAACTCACAAATGTAAACCGTCATCCATATACATACAGCATACAACCTGAAAATGGAAACCGTCATCCATATACATACAGCATACAACCTGAAAATGGAAACCGTCATCCATATACATACAGCATACAACCTGAAAATGGAAACCGTCATCCATATACATACAGCATACAACCTGAAAATGGAAACCGTCATCCATATACATACAGCATACAACCTGAAAATGGAAACCGTCATCCATATACATACAGC
>JACXGJ010011699.1:0-19307 GCA_016801105.1 Esox niger | reverse complement strand
CCTTTCTCCCTCCATCCCTCTCTTCCTCTACCGTTCTCCCTCCATCCCTCTCTTCCTCTACCGTTCTCCCTCCATCCCTCTCTTCCTCTACCTTTCTCCCTCCATCCCTATCTCCTTCTCATGTCGGTTGAGAATTCAGGCCTAGTAACAAGGTCCCTCGCTAAGGGAGTCGCAGACAATGGACGAGCACGGAGATGCAGAGAAAAAGAGAGACGGAGACGGAAGCGTCCACAGACGCAGAAAAAGCGTCCATTCAAACAGACGTATGAGGTGGCACATTGTTATCAGTCAATCATTCAACGTTCTGTCCCAGTTTGAAACGGACCCTCCCAGGCGTTCTGCAGTGCTGTCACTCTCTCCGTTCGCACCCTCTCTCATCCTTTTTGAAATTCACCCCATACAACGAGGCACTTTACACTATTAAGCCCTCGCTCCCTCCCTCCGCGGCTCCCTCCCTCCGCGGCTCCCTCCCTCCGCGGCTCCCTCCCTCCGCCCCTCTCGTTTCTGCGGTTCAGTGTGGGTGAATCGGAGAGCAGGGTCGTTTGTCATCCACAGGGGAGAGAGTGGAAACAGCTAGCCCAGCGTAGGCGCACCCTGACAGGCTCAACGCACAGCTCCTACAGGCCCCTGAACGTACTGGCTTCCCATATACACTGTGTGTGTGTGTGTGTGTGTGTCTGTGTACTTATATGGCATCAATCTCTCTCAGTCTTCTGCTAACGGAAGCATAAGCGTCTCTAGGCAACGGACACGTTGCAGAAAGCTCTGCTCTTCCGATGTATACAGTGACCTTCCCGAGGGGTCAAAGGTCCTGGTGGACAGTGCCGACCCACCACTTGTGTCCGATCTCACAGCCACATTTTACACACACACACAAACACACAGACACACACACACACACACTCAGACTCTCATTACACCTTGGGCAGGGCATAGCAGGGCAGGGCGGGAGCAGAGCTGAGCTGTAAAATGCATTCTCAATCTCTTAACTTCTTCACCTCCGCGCATTACATATTTTCACAGGGAGGAAAAGGGAGAAGGAGCGATGGAGACTGAGATGGAGTAAGAATTGAAAGACAGGAAGGAGCAAGGGAGGGAGGGCAGAGGTGAGGATAGGGAGGGGGGTTAAGGGTCGGTCCAGTAGCAACGCCCGTCTAATCTTTTGTCCCCATCATAGCAATGTAGATGTTGTATTGATTGGTGCTCTGAGAGGAAAGTAATGGCACAAGGGTATTACAAAAAAAAAAACAGGGGAAAGGATCAGAAAATCAATTCTCCCTGCTTTAATAGGGGCCCTGTTCATATGGACAAGGAGAGAGGAAAGCAGAGGAGGAGAGTCTGACTACCATATAGCTATAATCAAGCTACCAAGTCCGCTCACAGCGCGCTAATTCTTTTCCTCTCTTTCTTCGTCTCTCCATTTTCCATTCATCTCTCTCTCCAAGCTTTGCTCCGATCAGCACATTCTTTCCCTTTGTCTGCAGAACCTTCTCCGGGCCCTTCACCGGGCCCTCCTGGTGCTGTTCTATAACCACACAGAAACGGAAGGACAAGACTGGACACACGGTCACTGCCAGAGGAGAGGACAAACACAACACAGGGGGAATTATTGCACCCGTCAACGCGAAAGGAAGCAGTACATGGGAATTACCAACCAAAATGAAATGCTGAACTGATTGAGAAAACACAGTGTAAACTGAGCCACAGGGAAACAACCTAGTTAAAGAGCAGGACTCGTTAAGTTTCTGCTACGGCGCGGGTAAGAATCCGGCCTAGCGCTTTTCATCTAAAACTCTCCTCTATCTTGCACCACTTTCATAATAAAGCATGAAATGCATTAAAGGTAACATAACTTTTAAAAATAACAGACAGATGACATAGGAAAGGGGCGGGAACCTGGTTTAAGTCTTACCAGGTCAGGTCCCAGGGCACTTACATTAAAACCCAGACATTCAAGCCGGTTCCACTGGTTTATAAAGGCGTACCTTCTACCCAGTTACTGGTTTAGACCCGGGACATCAGGTGGGTTCCATTAGTAACCATGTAGAACCGAAGAGCAGTTACCTCGCAGGCTAATATTTAAACACCCCTGTCCCAGAGTTTCTGCATGGTAACAGGAGGCGCAGAAAATGCAACGTTTCTATTGGCTCCAAACATAACTCCAGTACAGAGATGGGCAGTGTGAGTACGTACGTACCCGTCTGTGTGTGTGTGTGTGTGTGTGTGTGTGGCATAAAGGAGTGTGTGTGTGCGCATGCTCGGAGCATCGCGTGCCAAGAACCACCCGGGGAAATCTCTCAAGGGGACCACGTGATGGAGCCAGACCCAGCCGTACTCTCAAGACATCAGGCACTTATCTTTGCCGCAACCCTTAACCCTCCACCCAGACCCCATCAACACCAACATGGCACCATGGGCCCAGGCAAGCGTGAGACGGGGGCCGATAGACACAAAATGTGTCACGAAATGCAGGAGCCCCTAAAACACACGCATTACGCCCACCCCAGTACCCCAGCCCGACACACACCCGCGGCCCCCAGGTTCTGGGTACGGTTAACTCCCAGCGTGCTGTAAAGCCCTGCGTGCACACACTCATGCACAGACTCTCACGCCGCCTTACTGAACAAAGTACAGCTGCTCTCGTAAAGAAAATGGTGGAGAAAGATCAGATGACATGGAAGCTATCCCAAGGGCGCGTGACCTTGACAAAAAACATGTAAACTAACTGTTTTCACAATGTCTCTACTTCCTGTTGTATGACTAATATATACAGCTCCGGAAAATATTAGGAGACCACTGCACCTTTTTCTTTCCTTTCCAAAAAAGTTGAAAAGGAATGTTTTGAGTGAGGAACAGAAGCCTAAAATTTGCAGTGGCCTCTTAATTTTAACCCTTCTGTTCCTCACTCATTTTCAACTTTTTGGAAAGGAATGAAAAAGGTGCAGGGGTCTCTTAATTTTTTCCGGAGCTGTTTATATATATATATATATATATATATATATATATATATGATTTAGTTTTATAAAAATGTACCTGTGACATACTGAAAATATACAGAATATCAGAGTTTTCATAATTTAATTAGCATTTGTTGCCATGTATACATAGCCTTCACCCGATTTATCTAACTAACTGTGTTGCCACTAAGAGGAGGAAGAAAAAAATTAAAACAACACCGCATGACTGAATGTCTCTGTCTCCCTTCAGGTCATGGGCCGTGTTTAGATAACCTTTAAATCTGCAGTAAGCGGGTGATCTCCTGGACCCTGTGCTACGCCCAAACACATCCCCCTGACCTTCCAATTAGAGCCCACCCCCAAATAGAAGAAACACACTAAATCTTCCCCCGACTGCACATTTGGACATTCATATAAAACCTGAGCAGTAAAATCATTACTGTTTAGAAAACTCAAACAAAATACACCTTGAACCAACTTGTGCAAACACAGGGAAACAAAGACGAGATGGTGCGAATTATTCTTGTCTCAGATAGGGGAAAATAAAACATATACACAACACTTGCCATAACTCCCAAGTTCATTGTCTCACAGGGACTTTCTGCAGCCTTGGATTTTCACGAGCGTACTGTATTTCTGTGCCGAATTGTGGAATAGTAAAATATAACCACCAACAAAAAATAACATTTGGAATGTATAATCAGTGAATGTGCAGTGCCAAGGGTTGAAAAATCTGTAGTGCTCTACGAAGGAGACGTTGGACATAAATCAACAGATTTGTTTCTAACTATATCACTGTGATGGCCAGCCGCTCTCATTAAGGATCTGACACATCATTTATTGACTGTTTAAAAAAAAATAATGCACAGCATCTATGCATACATACATATTAAAAAGACATTAGCACTTCCAGTGGCTGTCATGTAAAGAATTTGACAAATGTCACATTTACATGTGCACTGACATTTACAGCATATTTAGTTTGCAAATAACTGTACTGACTAAGCTTAATGTGAGGGCTTGGTTGATAGGCCGTATAGAGAGAGAAATGGAAAATAACGAATGACAAATATTCCAGTGTAAATTACATACATTTATATGTTAATGGATCATTTAATGTAACTACACAAAGCAAATGATTAGTGGTGTAATTTATGTAAAATAAGACAGTAACATCTAACTAACTACTATGCAATCTAATTAGTGACAGCATAATTAACTCTTATATCTTGTTAATGACTCTACTTTCCCATGGTGGAGAAGAAGAGGAAAGCCCATCACGAAAGGTCAGAAAATATTATCTGAGACTCATCTAGAGGGGACAACCATAGTTAAATTAAAAGTGAAACTGTGTATCGCTTTTTTAAAATGGCCGCCGCCGCATGCAGATGAACCGAGACCGCTGTGCGTGGTAGATTCCCTCAATTAACTTCACAGCGAGGGAGAGAGGAACTAATCCATACCTGCTAATGGCGATAGCATTTCAGCCCCGGCATACTGAGCCAAGCTGTAAATAAACAAGTCTATGAGGGAATCAACTTGGGTAGGCCCTCTAACACCACATATTTCCTGTTTGCAGAGGACTAGATTATACAGGGTGGTGACTCCTATGTTGTTAGTGAACACAGGAGAGATTATTTGTGTTTGCTACAGGTCAGCGGTTAATGATGAATGGTTTGATCCCAGTTATTGTGTTAATTAAACTTCTATTTAAATATGCCACAGTCATCTGCAGTATTGTAGTCTGTCTTGAGTTTACCAATCAGTCTCAGTAATGCAAAATGTGTGTATTTGACGCAACCATATTCTCTGGTCAAAGGACATATTTAAAAAAATATTTATTCCATGCTGGACATTTGACTGTGTTATCCTTGACATCAAATGAAAAAACTGATGAAATAGTAACGAAATAAAATTCAGTGACATAAAGAAACATGTTCGATTTATAAATTATATTTTTGCAAAAGTTAAACATTTATTTCACTTGGTATGATTTTTTACAATAGGCCTTCCAATCGCAGTATATTATTCTATGGCTATTCAGATTTTTCAGTATTGAATTAGGTCGCCAAAATATATATATCATAATAATAAAATGAAAAAATGGCGGATAATATATTCTTCTGCTAAAGGGCCTAGATTGATACTCATTTAACCATTTATTGATCTTTTTCTGCATTAGTTTTAAATGAGGGTAATTTGGGAGAGTTTGGTGCAATCTCTGTCTGCATCTTCCCAGGACGGCTCCGGTAGGTGCATGGACCTTAAGTGCAGTCGTAAATCAACTTTATGAGTTTCCAAGACATATCGCTGCTAATGTTTCCATCGGACGTCTTTATGGGCACATTGTGGTAACTCCAGATACGTTCTAATATATAATAAAAGTGTTGTTGAAAAAAAAGCTATAGCTTGGACAGAGTGCTTCCATTTAAACTATAATGGCATGTAGGGTACACCGATCAAAGGAAATTTACTGTTGGACCACTGAAAGTCTATGGGTACTTATACTGTATGAAAAGTTTCAACTAAAATATTTTCACGAGCGTGACAACAGAACTTTGGCTCAATACCGACTTATAAAACTTCTGATTTTGTTTTGACCCTCGACATTTTTAAATAGTAACGTATGTACGTAATTGTAAAAGTTACATTTTAATTTAACAATTGTTTTTTTCTAGCCTGTTGTTAACCGGCACTCACAAGTTGTTTACTAGTGAAGAAATGAGCCATGTACTGCTATAAGAAGATATATTTGAAGACTTGGGCAGATAAAAAAAGATATATTCAAGATTACATGTGCAAATGTGCAGATTTACAAATGTATGTATTTATGAACAGGACTCCGGCATTGTGATTAAGCTAGTATTGTTCACCAGAAGTTCTTTACATATAACTTCGATCTCGATTTCCACCATCCTCCAGTCCCTACCAACCTGATCTACACATCAAAGCAGGGCACTTCACCAAAACAGGATCCCCATGTGTTGGTGTTTTGAGCAGAGGATTAAACATTTCCCACCACCCTGAGATGTGAACGCTATCTCAGGTTACCACTGCAACTCATAGGCTGTGGGTTATTAACAGCTAAAGCTCTTTGTTATCGAAGCACAACAGGAGTGCTAGGTAGCAGTTAGCGCAGCCTTTGTTAAAGGTCAGCAAGGTGTAAAATAGGTTCCACCTGGGGTAATGTTTACAGCTTCCACTGGAGCAGTAGGGGTGTCTGTGGCAAGGGATATCCATTCACACTGACTGAAGCCAAAAGAGGCAGCATGAAGGGGAGCATTCTTCATGGTTCCCTGTAGAAAATCGCAAGCCCACATACAATAGACGCGGGGTGAAACCGATCAACGGCCAAATGAATGGAAGATAGGGATTTAGGGAGGCAGGTACAGTCAATGAAAAGGAAGAATTTAACTGCGGGCCATTTTTTCCTGGATGGGAATTGTTGTCTTAAAACATTTCAGGAGGTCATCTCGGTCAATTTCTCGACGCGCAGCATCTCTTTGGTGCTGGCGCGTAGCCAGTAACTTCTCTTCTCCCGGAGGTTACAGTTCATCGATCACTTTATCGTACGCTTGTAATGTGATGTCAATGCCTCTCTCATCTACCTCACTGTGGTACCTTCAGAGTCAGAAGGAAGCGTGCAGCAGTGATTCTATAAAAAAAAAAACATCACCAGTGCAAATACTGAAATATAACCCTGAAGGACAATCAATCTGAATTAATAAGTTATAGATTACAGTTTTTTTGCAATTTAGAAAACAAAAAATCTATTTATCCCAATGGTGAGAGATTCATTTTCTACATAGGCTCGCAAGTTTGAAATACACGAAATTCTCCAGTAACATCTAATCCCAAAGCATCCATAACGGCTAACTGTGTGGAAGGTGGAGAAAATGGAAGTCAGTGCCTTGTCCAGTCGTGGAACCCCAATCTGACTAGGAGGAAACAACATTCTAGTTCTCCCTCCTCCTCCTCCTCACGCATCATCCCCCTCCTCCCCGCCATCTCGGTCTGGCCTCCACACGCGATCCTCACACTAGCCCCTGCTAAGCCTGATCAAAGCTAACACAAGCTCCGTGCAGCCACCTCCCTGACTCCACCCCTCCCTGACTCCACCCCTCCCCGACTCCACCCCTCCACGCTTCACCTCCAATTCCCCTTCTCCTCTCCGTTGCCGCCTGACTACACTTTCGCTTCGCATTACTTCTGCTATTCTAACTTTTCCACTTCTGAGCACTATCAATTATGCACTAGAATAACAGTAGGGCCCGGCCCGGGCGGCAGGACATAAAGGCCGATTATGAGTGTGAATAATTCAGCCTGATTCCGTGCCATGTCCCTCTCACCACTGATACAGGCAGCTCCGCTCTGGCGTTAATGTACCGCGGGCAGAGGGAATCTGAACAGGGCCTGATGTAAGAAACGCCTCTCTCCACATCACATGGGGTCGAGGGGGCGTTTTGCATAATTCAAGATCCGATCACTCGCCTGTTCCTCCGCTCATTGACAGATTGAGGCGGAGGACATGTCGCGGGAGCAAGCGATTGACACCTATCAGTAACAGGATCAACATTTCGGCATCAGAACATGATGCAAACAGCAGACAAGATATATTAACTCTTGAAACTTGGAACTTTTAAAGAATTGTACAAATTCTGCTGAAAACTTAAAGCAATTTGCTCAGAAATACTCACTTAAAAGTTTGTCCAATATGAAAATGTTGGATTTTAGAAAGTTAGCAATAAACTAAGGAGGAACAGTACCACGCCAAGACATACAATCAAAGGTAATTCAGGGAAAAATATCAACAGGGACATTTCATACAGCAACTTGATATTTCTGAAAATTGCTCAAACTTATTAAAGGTTCGATAAAGATGGTCAGGGTAAAACCTCAAGAAAAAGATGACCTGAGACTGACAAAAGTCTATCACCTTTATGGTTTCAGAAATGTACGCCTTGACCTCAATTCCACAGAATTGCGTGCGAAGGTTTGCTAGTACAGCTCGACCCGGAGATCGCAAACAGTCCTGAATATTTAATAGTCCTCCCCGAGACACAGAGTGCATTATGTTTCAATACACAACGCGGAAAAGCTCTATATACTCACTTGCTAATAATATATCTTTGTAAATGTGAAAATAATTATCTTAATTCCCAGTTGCAACCGGTAATCTGTATAATCAAATATAAATAAAAATGTTAGTGTAGATTTTTTTATATTTACCCTTTAATAAATGTGGATATTTAAAAACCAGAATCCTAACAAAAAGCTTTACGTTGTTAATTTTTCTGATGGTTTTCTGATGGCTTATGTGTCCTGATAACAACAAGCAAAAAAGGCACAAGTGCAGATCTTCCAGATTTGTTAAAGTTATAAAACTTCATTCTTTAAAGACAAATTGAAAATAAAATGCATATACTATATACTAGTGTTATTAATATATTATTAAAGAAAACATTTTACTAATTAAATTGATTTTCAAATATAATTCCAAATAAAAAAGTGGAAATTAATTTTAGTTTGTGTGTTCATGTTTTGGAATATTTGAAAAAATTTGAACAACAATAAATGTTTACACCTAGCAATAAATAAATGATATATTTCAAAATATATTTGAAAACAATGTACTGAATTTTGATAAAATAAATAGCAAATGTAAAATTTTACTAAAATGTTATACTTGACAATGCATGCATCCTGAAATCCATTCTATTCCCTTAAAGTTCTTCTCATTAAATAATTTTTTTCCTAAACATTTTTAAACAATTAAAAAAATGTTAACAGGGACAGAGCAGCGTAACGTAAGCCCTTTCTCCTAATGAGGCAAATAAGGCCATTCCGACATTGTTCATTCCTGGGAAGAAGAAAAAAACGGCTGCAATCTGGAGTATTTGGGCTTCCGTTGGCGTACCCCCATCTAATCCCGGCTGGAATGTGTCCGGTCGTGTTCTCAAAATGACATTGAGTTCTGTCGCTGAGGAGTACTACAGCACAGCAGGTGAGACAGAACTCTGGAAAACTTTGACACTGCCGTTCAGTTTGTTCGGTGTTCTATGGAAGCCTAGTCGGCCCACTGTATATTACAACGAGACCTATTTGAAACCAAAAGCCAGCCCCTCGGAATGAAAACGCTGCTCCTGACGTTATGTCTGAAACAAGAATGTGGGCCTATTCATCGCTACAAGGAAATGTTTGGAGCAGTACAGCTGCAGACGTTTAAATCAAATAAAGTCAAAATGGCCGTGTTTTGTTATCAAATTGCATTCTTTCATGTCTGTATTTGCTCTGAGACTGACTCACCTACAGCTGGTGAAAAATTGGCGGATAATCAAGAGATTAATTAGAGATTATTATATTTTCTTAGGAAGACTATTCTTCCTTTAATCACATCTCCTATTTCAAGACGTGTTATATACAGTTTCAAATTGTGAAACCTCTGGTCAGGGAAGGCTGAATATCTTGGCTCAGAAGTGGCTCCCAGAATTGCGCCTGTCTTTGTGTCTGCTCGAAAAGGCGCCGCGTTTTTTTATATTTGCTGCTCGCTGAGCCGCCATTTTTATTTGCTCACGTAGCTTAGACTGAGAGATTGGGAAAGACAGATAAAGAGAGAGAGAGAGAGAGAGAGCAAACCTTGGTGGCCATGTAATATTCCTGTCCCATCGCAGAATTTGCCTTATATGTCTAGAAGGAACAGAGAGGGTTGGATAGCCAAAACACCAACACAAACACATTCACACACACACTGTAAAAATCTGCTGTTATAGCCAGCTGACAGTCAGCTGGACCAGCCTTGACTGGGCCTAAACCAAACACAGTGCATGCTGGGTCAACCTAACACCTAGGACTCATTCATGACACATTTACTAGTAACTTCTGGGAGAGAAAAACAAACACAGAGAGATAAATAGACAAAAACACACATCATGAGAAACAGAAAGCCAAAAAGAGAAAGAGAGAGAGAAGGAAGGAAGAGGGGGAGAGAGAGGGAGAGCACCAGCTGCCAGGGTTGTAATTGCAGTAGAAAAAAGGGGGCAAGTTGGAGATCAGCAGAGAGAAAGAAAGAGAAAGAGACACAGACAGGCGGACAGACAGAGAACGAAAGAGACACAGACCGGTGGACAAGACCGAGAAAAAGGGGTCATTTGTCAAATTACAGCCACACACCCAAACCAGATAAAGTCTTAACACCAAAAAACTATCACCTTGCAACCGAAACATATATCTGTTAAATGTACTGCATTTTTACTTCTGACCGGACCTTTGAAACAAGCAAACAGTCTTTAAGCGAATGAACAAATGACATTCAAGAGTAAAGTGTTTAGTAATCCCTTAAAAAAAAAACACGCAGGAGGCCGTAGCCACGGGCACCGTTCATCACCTCCATTTATCCTGCAGGCTTAGGGCACTTTGGGGGCTCCTCTTAAGACTCTCTTATCTCATTAGCCTTTAAACTGATTAATATGAATGCCTGGAACTTCTAAGAAAGGAAGGAAGGGGAGAAGGAGGAAGAGAGAAAGATGAGAGGGATGGGGGCTTTGAGAGGAAGGGGTTTTGTGTCACAGGACAATGGGCTGATGGCTTTTTAAGCCGTTCAGTGACTTGGTGGTACCCCCGGTAGAACTAGCTGCCACCACGGGATGGGTTTCCTTTCAACAGCCTGGGGATAGGGGCTTCACTCCACACTCACTCTGAATACATTTGGAGGGTAGAAGAACAAACAGAGAATAAATACCACGAGGCCGGCAACCTAAGCCCAGCAAAACAGATGAACTGTAGTTTTTCATAATAGCCATGCCGTTGTTGACCGTGTGTGTATGTGTGCAGATTCTGTTAGTGTATGTGATGGTGGGGGACAATGCTAGTGTCTAGGTGTGTTCAGTGTTAGTTTGGGGTGTTATTTTAATAATGTCTCAAATTATTGAGTAAAGAAGAGACCATTTCACTGATCAACTGCTTACGGTACAAAACACACAGAAAGACAAACACAAGGAAAGACGTGCATTGAGATACTGGCCACAAAGTCTGCTGTAACAATGCAAAATCAAAATGATTTCAGCTGCATATTCATTAAAGGAGCTTCTGATCAGGAGCAGACAAATCACACATATACATAAAAGCCAGCACAGCCAGAAGAGGACAGGCCACCCCTGAGCGTTTGGTTCCTGTTAGGTTGGTTCCTAACTTTGGACCCTATTAGGGATTTTGTCCTAGCCCCTGTGCATCAATTTGTGTTGTTGCTTGCTCTTTGGGTTTTCAGGCTGGATATCTGTAAAAGCCCTTTGTGAAAACTGCTGAACTAAAAAAGGGCTTCATCAAATAAATGTGATTGAAGTAAATCTGATCGATACACAGACACGCACACGCTTCATCTTTTAGCATCAAACCCAAATCAAACTGAGGGGTGATGGAGGCTGAGCCAATCAGATACCCTCCTGTAGTACCCAATGTTAAACAGGATGTCTGGACCGTAAGAGTAAAGAGACTGCAAACTATGGAAAAGCAGAATAAGGGGTCTGAAATAACTCCTTTAGGTAATGCTCACAAATACGTTCAGAACACTCCACCGCTTCTCTCTCACACATACACACATACACATACAAAGGAGCGCACAGCACACACACACAAATGCACGCAAACACACACACACACACACGCAGTCACAACGGGAGACAAAGCATGTGACTTGAACCGGAGTAAGGTTAATCCCTTCTGCATAGACACATCCCACCCCACCTTCACTGAAGCCCAGCCCACTTAGAAAACACATTCTCTAGGTGAAAAAACCCCAACCTCACCCCTGGGAAGTGGACAACCAGCCAGCCAGCCAGTCAGTCAGTCAGTCAGTCATTCTGCCAGCCACCCACACCAATATGAAAAGCTTTAGCAAAAACAGACAGACGGACAGTTGGACAGATAGAGAGGATGGGAGGGGTGTTAAAGAAGGGATGAGAGCTTCAGACAGAAGGCTGTGTGTGGGGCCTGGCTTCTAAGGCTCTCACGTTCGCCTTCATCCGCCTCGCCCCGCTCTTTCTCTCCTCCGTGAACATGCTACAAGTTCACCCCTCCATCTCCCCCTTCTCTCCCTCCGTTTAAAGCACATGCATACTCTGAGCCCTGGCCGTGAAGAGAGCGGGCCGAGAGGGGAGAACAATGACCGCCTTTCAGCCTGTCAGAACCCGGCAAGAGAGAGGCTCAATTGCTTCTGTGTGTGTGTGTGTGTGTGTGTGTGTATGCTCTAGGTGTGTGTGTGTGTGTGTGCTCTAGGTGTGTGCGTGTGTGTACACGTGTGTGTGTGTGTGTGTGTGTGTGTGTGTGTGTGTGTGTACAGTGTGTAGTGAAAGACTGCTGTGCTGGTTGTATTTGGAGCAAGTTCGGAAGCACCCTAACAGCTTTGCGCCCCCCCCCCCCCTTCAAGCGGCAGGAGGTTGAGCGAGGTGAATGGCTGTTGTTTGTACGCCGGTTTGTTTCTGTGTACAGGGAAATGGCGTCGGTCATATTCAAAACAATGCCTGGTTTGACTGGGCCCATCAACTGATACGCCAACACGTTACTGACGCTTGACTGACACAGGCAAGCAGGCCGACCGCGTTTCAGCTTCTCTGACTGACCGTGTTCAGGTGAGACAGCCGATACAGTAACCTGTCCTTCTGACAATGATGCACTGAGAGGGAAATATATGTTCGCCTAATGTTGCGGATCAACAACGTATTTGACATATTCATCCACCTGGAGCTGCCGTACGATAACAAAATCCCTCTCAAACGTCCTATTCAGGCCGCGGAGAAGCAGCACTTAAGAATGGCGCGAGTCATGAAGAGGGACGCTAGGGAATAAAGCCAGCAGACAACAGTCAGATTGGGGAGAATGGAAAGCATGACCGAGTCAGCTTCCAACGTCTGGGGATTGGAAGAGTGAGAGCGCATGGTAGACTACAGTATTTTCCATGGACTAGAAAACGGACCACACAGCCATTCTAGAATTTTCTCTCACTATCTCTGTCACCACTGAGAAATTACCTCATGACTCATTTATGATGGGCTAAAACCGTCAATTAGGTCTTTATTGTGGAGCTGGAGATGTGTCGTCTTCTGGGATCCTTTCTCAACACCGCTTCCCAGCTAGATCAACATCAACTCACATCCTGCTCCGTCAAGCCCACCAGCCCCCATATTAAATAAGGAAAAGGTCCGTGAATGTCCAAAGCCAGTGTACCATGGAAGAAATTATCTGTGGAAAATGGGACTGGTAAAACCAAGGGTCTCAATTGGTCGGTCTCGGTCCAGTTGAATTTTCCAGTTGCACAGTAAATGGTGACAAAAAAATACGAAATTCAATCAAGCCCTTCTGGTCTTTTTATGCAAATAGTGTTACTGCGTATAAATGCAATTGAACTTTGAGCATAAATGACATTAACAGGGGAGCACCGAAAACAAATCATAAATGAGTTTAACAGAGGATCACAGAAAACAAATCATAAATGAGTTTAACAGAGGATCACAGAAAACAAATCAAGCAAGAATAAATGAGTTGGCATTAAAAATAAATGAAGACATCATTGTATTACAGTCGATCAAAAGCTTGTTATTCCTGGTTTGAATAATAATATAATAAATGTGAATAATACAGTATTTAATGTATAGAAAACATCTACATTGTACCTCTCTCACTATATATCCATATTTAATTTATACTGTGTAGACCAACAGTACATATGTATTAAGTTATTTGCCTGACCTAAATTGAATGAATCCAAAATACGTTAGCAGAGGGCGTGGAACTGAAAACTGTTGTCATGGGTGGCAGTTTTGGGTTACTACCACATCCAACCCAGCACACATACTAATCTGAACCAATGGCACAGCCCCACACAGTTACCACCGCAAGCATCTAACCCCGCCCACAGACAAATCTGAACCAATGGCAGAGCCCCACACAGTTACTACCACATGCATCTAACCCAGCCCGTAGCAAAATATGAACCAATGGTACAGCCCCACACAGTTACTATCATATGCATTAAACCCCGCCCACACACAGTTAAACGACTCTCAGCAGAGCAGTGTTGGAGGAGTACAGTGTCTGATCAATGATTGACAGGTTGGGGTTTGCAGTTGTGGGGTGTGGGGGGGCGGGCTACCTAACAGCGCCCACATCTGGGAAGGCAGAGCACTGCATGCCACTACCAGCTGCCTTCAGACCTCTTCCCATAAAAGGCGCAGGGTTGATGGGTAGAGCAAGTGGCAGGAGGTGGGGCTTACCCTGAATAGGAGTGTGGAGGGGGTGGAGGGTGACAGGGCAGGCTGTGGGTAAGAGTGAAGACAAGATGGCGAGGGCCTCAACAGTTCTAGATGCTAAAGCATAATAATGTTCATAGAAAAACAATGCAAAGAACAGGCATAATTTAGAAAAATCAGAATCAGAGCCCTAGAGAGGAATGAACAAAACACAACATTCCTTTATGGTTCACTGCATCTACCCTCTATTTCTATTGATGGACCAAGTAACAATTGTGAATTCATATTGTAGGAAAAATAAAATAAAGCAGGTATATGGAGGTCCTGAATCCTTTCCTAAACAGGAACCTCAGAGATCACACTAAAACTCTTATCTCCCCCTGAAGAATCCAGACACACAGAAACTGTACTCAGATCGGGGTTTCTGGAACGCATCAGGGCCAGATAAAAACAAAACACAATACAAGGTAAACCCCAGAAAACCGAAGAGAGAAAAGTTATTTTTGTCAATGTCGTGACAGGATTTATATGCAAGCACAGTATATGGTTGGAAACACTTGGGTGTTGCATAAGCTGGTTAATACTTTATAGTTTCTAAGTAAAGCTATAGCGTCCTTGAGAAAGACCGATGGATAGCGGAGTTTCAGCACTGCACTTGACCTTCGAGTGATTACGCTCAGACAAAGCAGAAAGCTGAACGTTGAAAAGAGGAACAGGTCCACAGCGAGTCATTGAAGTGAGTTAGGGCCTCAGAATCCCATCCGTAATGTCAATAGCCTTCCAGTTCTATGCAAACAACCCAACCCTCCAAGGGCGTATGATCGGGTTTTTAGAAAGTTTGGGACAATATTTACTGTTCTCTAACATGTGCCAAATGTTCATCTACATCACTATTTGGAAGATAAAAATCTATCTGAATTAACATAGTTGTAAAAAAAATAAAATAATAATAATAAAATAAAAAAAGACAATTTTCAAAAATATAATCTACTTTTCCACTTTGCAAGATAAAGACATTTCCCAGTAAAGCGGAATTCTCCGCCTGCAACACGGCATCTGTAAGAGGTTCCCCTCTGCTCCAGATCAGTCAGAACTCGGTGTAGAAACAGCTGAACCTCCCACACACATTTTACAGCGCAGTGTTCACTTCTCCATCAGAAACCTCACCCAAACTGTCTTCCGTTCTCTTTATCCTTATTTAAACTCACACAAGATACTTTACACATTGCTAAGACCGTAAATAAAGCCATTATTAACACAGCGATACGAGTAAAAAATACATTGAGTTTATATTTTTTAACAATACTTTAGAATGTTACGGCTTGTGTGACAAGTGGTTTTAAATCTACATGCTTGCCAATAACACTTTTCAGGGAAGATTTTCAAACCCTGATTCATGTATTGAGCAATGCATTTATTTTGCAGTGTAATCTGGTTTTGCAAAATACTGGATTATATTTAGCCTTGATAATATGAATTCATATTGATATAACAAGGCAGCGTATTCTCTGGTTTTTAGTAATCTTTTTGACAATACTTTGATTTAATAATTTAGCACATGTTGTACATTCTATCTCTACCACGTTTTCCTTAACTCTCCTTCACTCGCTAACACTCTCCCACTAACGCTCTGTCTCTCCTTGAGCTCTCTCAGACACAGTGAGTTTATCCTGCACAAGCTGTGAATGTGCTCTTGCAGAGGGGATGAAAGAACGACAGAGCAAAAGGTCATTAACAACAACTAATCAGCCTTCGGTCAAAGTGATAGAAAAAGAGATGTAAGAGAGAGGGCTTTGGGAGATAGAAAAAGTGAGGGAGAGGCAGGGCGATGGGAGGAAAAAAAGAATAACGGAGGGAGTATAAGTCCGAGTGAAGAGAAGACCAGAAGCACCAGGGTAGAGGAGACGGGATGTGTTGCAACGGGGCTGGGGTCACATTCACCAGGGTGGAGGAGACGGAATGTGTTGCAACGGGGCTGGGGTCACATTCACCAGGGTGGAGGAGACGGAATGTGTGGCAACGGGGCTGGGGTCACATTCACCAGGGTGGAGGAGACGGGATGTGTTGCAACGGGGCTGGGGTCACATTCACCAGGGTGGAGGAGACGGGATGTGTTGCAACGGGGCTGGGGTCACATTCACCAGGGTAGAGGAGACGGGATGTGTAGCAACGGGGCTGGGGTCAGATTCATTTCAAACTCAAATTAAATTCAATATTACATTGGACATGGAATTTAATCTAAAAATCCCCCTCTCATGTAAATAAATATCTGTTATTAAATAAGGCATGGAATTTTCATCTAAAAATGTCGATAATGTAAATAAATAAGGTCTTATTAGGTTTTGAAGCGACGGTCTGAACTAGACTCCTATCGCTCCATATGGATATGCTTCGCTAGAGACCACGGGGTGGAGATTGGCTTTCCCTCAACGCACTGAAAACGCACAAGGCCTGTGTTAGTGCATAGTCAGCACACAAAACACACACACACACACACACGCAAGGAATGACAGACAGTTTGTCACGTCCCGCGGCTCAGTGACAGGTAATGAGAAGTCCAACCAGGAGAGACGTAATTATCAAAGGTTTGTGAGAGTCTGTAGGAGAGGGAACAAGCTCTGAGAGACCTCGCCTCCCATTCTTCACACCGCACAGAGACATGCACAGGTCGGCTTAAGAGCTATGACGGAGGCCAGCCAACCGGGGCTTGGGTCAATAATACTATTTCAGCTCAGTCCAATGGGGATCTAAAAGACCTAATTTTATTTTTGGTAAATCTCACATACACCACGAAGTTCTGCGGCAGACTCTGGCCAGCCTAATGCAGTATAATTCCTCTTGGATCGCTTGACCTCTATGTGCATGTGAGCCTCGGTCTGTGTCCCTGTGGTTGACCTCTGCGAGACTTTCCGCACCCCTCAAGCCCGCACTCCTAGTTGGGTGTGTGGAGGTACTCCTGAAACGTCTAACTCTGGGCTCAGTGTGTGAGAGAGTTGGAGTGGTCCTCTGCTACAGGGGAGAGGGGGAGGAAACATCGGGGAGAAGAGCCCCCACCCGGAGAACACCAGAGAGAACAAAGAGAGAACAAACTCTCCCTTCATTATGCTAAATACTCAAGGTACTGAAAGAAGGAAGGAACAAAAGAAAGAAAAAAAAATGAATGAAAGGTAGAAGGCAAAGAGAGAAATCGGTCTCTTTATGCAAGACGTTAGAAATCCTCACATGGGAGATAGAGCGAAAGCCAGGGAGAGCAAAGAGAGACAGAGAGAGATAGAAAAAGAGTGGCGGATTCACCAAAGTAAATAAGCCATTAGCAGATTCCCCATCTCCTGCTGAAGGTGTGAAGTATCTAAACACTCGCATTTATTGAGCCAACAGAGCTACAGTCTTCTGCTGATCACCAGTGTACACTCAGTCTTGACAATAAACACTTCCTATATGCTGGCCGATAACTGCAGAACATGGGACTCATGTAACCTTGTTTGTTTGTGAAAAAGGTTAAACATCTACTACCTACAGTTAGTAGGGATCATCATAGAGCTTCAGTGACAAAATGCAACACAACCTAAAATAACTAGCTCATACAGAAAAAAGATGTTATGCATGCCAAGCCCATACAAAGAGAATACATATTAATTTCCTGAGTCATCTGTATGAATTTGTTTGCTGCGCTCCTCTCACTTCTGTCGTTCTAGTTTCCCAGCTCTGCCCTACAAAGGTTGAGAGTCAAACAAACTTGATTACTGTAAGTAGAAGAGAATGACTAACATTATTAAAACGTTTCACAAAACCTGTTTCCTGTCCTCGGGCTAGTCAGGACTTCAACAACAAGACGAGAGGTAGGGAAACAATCTATTTCTCATATTTCAAGGACATACAAGCTCAAGACATGAAGCTTAGCTTACTTTTCCAGACAGGTTCTTTTTTTCTATTTACAGTAAGTTTACCCAATCGTTTTAATTTGTGTAACTTTGTTTTCCTTCCACTAGAAACAAGCAAACTGTCAGCACATCTGGAGTAAATCAAATGGTCCACAGAGCCGCCAGTCTTTCTGAAAAATGTTTGCCCTAATTAAACTAGGGCTATCAGGGCAAGACATCAGTTTGAGGCCAGATTTGTGTTACTTGCGCTGAAAAAAGCGGCACACAAATAAATAGCGCGGTCTTGAGCTGGAGTGCAGAGCTAGACCACAACAGTCACGGTCGATTGTATCAGCTCCAGGGATCTCCAGCCTACAACGAAAATGGCCCCTACCACACCCCAACCTAACTTCTAGGTCCTAGGTTGAACCCTACTGTCCTACACTGACCATTAATGGCTCTCAGCGATTAATTCCATTTTTCATTCCTTTTTTTCAAAACTGAATATAAATACTTACACAGCAACGTCTGTGTAGTGACGATTAAAGCTAGAATCCGTAATTGAAACAATAACATGTTTTTTCCCAGGCCCCGGCTTTTCCTAAAAAGCTGTGGCATGGGGCTGATGCAATTCAAACCTTACAATTCACAGACGGAGCAATGGATTAAAGGAATGACCAGCAATAGATATCAAATGTAACATTTCAACCATGCTTGGAGGCTTATGTTAACATTTATGTGGTTTACAAAGGTTGAAGAAAAACAAGCATATTTTGGGTTCTGATGCATAAACTAAGATAGTAAGGAATGTATAACTCATATTCTTCAAGAAGTCTTACTTCAATGTATTTTAACGTACTTAAAGAATAAATGCAAGGGACTCTATTCAACAAATACTAAATGCTTCTGGTAGCTGAGTGAGCAAACAGGCAAACCTGTGTTAAAGATATTTGGACTAAAATCTAAAGTCAAATGAAAAGCTTAAAAAATCCTTTCTAGTAAAAACAAACAGACTAAATTTGAAAAGTGAACATTTTTACAATATAAAATGCGATTGCCTGTGTTACAATCTCACAAAATAGTTTTTAAGCTCTTCAACATAAGTTGTATGAAATGTATGCGGAAAAACACAATTTGGTAAAGTTTTTATACTGTGGGCTTCAGAAAATATTAAGGTCAACCTAAGCTGACCTCAGTGTCAATTTAAACTATATATATATGTGTGTGTGTGTGTGTGTGTGTGTGTGTAT
>JACXGJ010011698.1:0-19305 GCA_016801105.1 Esox niger | reverse complement strand
TGTTCCTCATCACATCGCCCCAGACTCTCCACTATTACGCACACCTGTTCCTCATCACATCGCCCCAGACTCTCCACTATTACGCACACCTGTTCCTCATCACATCGCCCCAGACGCTCCACTATTACGCACACCTGTTCCTCATCACATCGCCTCAGACTCTTCATTATGACACACCTGTTCCTCATCACAGAGCCCCGGACCTCCCATCATTACGCACAACTGTTCCTCATTACTACAGCTTATAACTGCCCTTCATAGACTTCTCTTCAAGTAAAACAATTGCAGTGTATTATTCGTTGAACTTATAATTGGTGATAATTGGTATTTCACTTTCTGAATAAGTATTTAGCCAAATACATTTGTAGAATCTCAAAGAGATGATGCAATTTTGCATTTCTCTCCTAATAAAAACAGTACTGGTGTAATATGTTTGTTGAATTGATGATTGCTATAGGATGTCTGGTATTTAGTTTGGTGAATAATAATTTAGGTTTAAATTTGAACTGGCCTACAAATGAATGTTGAATCTTCTACTGAAAAATGGTAGTGGAATGCATACATTGAATTGTTAAGTAGTCTATATCGTTTGCATTAAGTATCAATAATAACCTATTTTAATAGTTGAATGGTTAGGGAGATCTTGTATTTAATTTGTAAGTTCATTCAAATTCAACCAAGTCTCATCCATCTGGTAGTATAACACATTCATCCATTGATGCCATGCATTCAGTGAGGTGTGATTAGCACCTGGGTAACATTTGGGTACCAACGCTAAGTGCCGTGAGCTATTGGCGATTAAGTCGGAAAACAAGGTTTTAAAAAATCTGGTAAATAATCTCTAAATAGTTCTTTTTGTGAGTTTAGAAATCTGACAACTGAACAATGTCATATACACCTATTTAGGGAAGGTAATGGAAGGAGAATGGTAATTTATGTTTTTTAACTAAAACGTACATTCCCGTAGGCATTTTTTGGGCCTAGTGTTAAGAAATAAAAAAAATTCTGACAGTTTTCTTGAAAAATGCCCAACCCCATTTCCAAAAAAGTTGGGATGCTATGTAAAATATAAATATTCTGGCATTGATTTTGAAAATGACTGATCATATAAATTCATTTATTACCACATAGTAGTTTGGCTCCTTTTTTAAATCGTAATGATAACAGAAATCACCCTAATGAAAAGTTTACATACCCTTGAATGCCTGGCCTTGTTACAGACACAAACAGTGACACACACAGTGCAATCAGTGTGTGTGTCACTGTGCAATCAGTGTCTGTGAATAAATAGTCAATGAGTTTGATAGCGCTCACATGGATGCACTGAGCAGGCTAGATACATGGGAAGCAGAAAATAACTGTCAAAAGACCCGCATAATAAGGCCATGGAACTTCATAATAATGAGAAGGGATATGAAAAGATATCCAAAACCTTTCAAATGCCGGTCAGTACTGTTCAATAACTTAAGAAGTGGAAAATTAGGTGATCTTAAATTTCAGCCTAAAATGCCATGAGTTGATCAGGATACAAAGAAAACCCAGAGGTAACCTCAGGAGAAATACAGGCTGCTCTGGAAAAATACTGTGTGGTTGTTTTCATGGAGCACAATACGACACAACACTTGAACAAAAATTAGCTGCATGGTCGAGTTTCCAGAAAGAATCATTTATTGCACACTGTAATTTGGAGTGATGAGACCAAAAGAGAGCTTTGTCACAACCATAATTGCTATGTATAGAGAGGGGTCAACAAGACCCGTAGTGAACAGAATACCATCCCCACTGTGAAGCATGGAGGTGGCTCACTGATGTTTTTGGGTCTGTGAGCTGAAGGCAAGGGGAGTCTTGTGAAAATGTATGGCAAGATGAAGGCAGCATGTTATCAGAAAATACAGGCAGACAATTTGCAAAAGCTGCGCATGGGATGCTCTTGGACTTTCCAGCACAACAATGACCCTAAGCACAAGACCAAATTGACCCTCCAGGGATTACTGCATAAAAAGGTGATGTTTCTGGAGTGGCCATCATAGTCTTCTGACTCAATATCATCGAGCCACTCTGGGGAGATCTCAAATGTGCGGTTCATGCAAGATTACCAAAGACTTTGCATGATCTGGAGGCATTTTGCCAAGATGAATATGCCGGCTGCAAGAATTTTGGGGCTTTATAGACAACAATAAAAGACTGCACGCTGTCATTTTTGCTAAAGGGGGCAATACACTGTATTTAGAACTAAGGGTATGCAGACTTTTGAACAGGGGTCAGTTCATTTTTTTCTTTCCTGACATATATTTATGATTGCACCATTCTGTTATGACCTACAGATGAATGTAAATCCCATAAGAAGTAAGACATGTGTTTTGCCTTCTAAAATCATGTGAAAATCATCCATCCCTATATTTAATTAAAAATAATACTAAGACAACATCAAATGTTAACAGAGAAATCTTTTTGGTTTTTGGAAGAATACATCCCCATATAGAATTTTATGCCAGCAACACGTTTCAAAAAAGTTGGGAGAGACATGATTACCATTGTTTTGCATCACCTCTTTAACAATTCTCTGTAAGCATTTGAGAACTGAGGAGACTACTGTACATTCCATATACATTAGCATTTTTTATGTATCCACTTTGGCATGACAACACTTATTTACAATATTTAAGATTTCTATTAATGCTTTCCATATTCCCATTTCTACATTATCTGGAATTGCTTCTAGTCGCTATTGTTATGTATTTTCGATTAGTTTTTGCTATTATTTTTGTTTTTTAAATACTGTGTAGATTTTGTGTGCCATATCACAATTTCATTGTTCAGAATTATACATTTTATTTGGTGCGCCTGACAAGTAAAAAACTTTTACTTTGAAGATGATATAGGATTTCAGCTGCTCAACAGTGGGGGTCTACATTGTCTGAACTGGCAGGCAGACCACTCTTTTACTACTGACTCTGAGCCATGCTTTTGTAATACATGCAGAATGTGGTGTGGCATTGTCTTGCTGAAATAAGCAAGGCCTTCCCAAAAAACATGTAATCTGGATGGCAAAACCTTCATATTTTGTTCTGTCTCTTCAGCCCAAAGGACATGCATCCCTGTTCAAAAATATTTTCACATTTTGAATCATCAGACCCCAGGACATTTTTCCACTTCACCTCTAACCATAGTCACTGAGCTGTTGCCCAGAGAAGGCAGCAGTTTCTGGATCTTGTTAATATAAGGTTTCCTCTTTGCATGATAGAGTTTTAACTTGCATTTGTGGATGCAGTGACATACTGTGTTCACAGACAGTGGTTTTCTGAAGTGTTTCTGAGCCCATGCAGTGATGACCATTACAGAAACGTATGTGTTTTTAATGCAGTGCCACCTGAGGGTCTGAAGATCATGGCCATTCAGTATTGGTCTTCGGCCTAGTCCCTTGCGTACCGAGATGTCTCCGGATTCTCTCAATCTTTTAATAATATTATGTACCAGTGTTTATGGATGATATCATTAAACGTTTAATGTAACACTTTTACATTAAACGTTATTCTTAAATTGTTGCTCTATTTGCCTGTGAAGGCTTTTACAGAATAAAATGAGACCCCTTCCCATCTTTACTTCTGAAGCACCCATCCTTTCTGGGATGTTTTTTTTAATATAGCCAATCATGTTACTGACCGGTTGCCAATTAACCTAATTAGTTAGTGAGATTTTCTGCTGTTTGTATTACACACATTTCCCAGTCTTGTTGCCCCTGTCCAAAGTTTTAAATGTGTTGCAGGCATCAAATTAAAAGCATTTTTCAAGAAACCATCACATTTCCCAGTTTCAACATTTCATGTTTTTTCTTTCCATTTTCTATTGACTATTGAATATATGGTTACAATTATTTGCAAATCATTGCCCTCTGCTTTTCTTTACATTTTACCCAGCATTCCAACTGTTTTGGAAACAGGGTTGTATTATACATTTAGTATGGTTGTAATAGCAATGACTATTTGCACATTTGTAGGAATTTTTTTAAATTGTAATTTTAAAGTAACATTTTTAACAGAACTTTTTAACTCTTTCGGTTAATTGGTTTGTCACTTTAAAATAAGCTATCCTTTCGGCAGTTATAACTGCTAATTGGTAACTGGTTTTTGGTGTGCCACTTTATAAAAAGTATCCTTTCAGCAGTTATGAATGCCTATTAATTCTTTAGCAATTGTAATATGTTGCGCCATTATAATAAGTTATCCTTTCAGCAGTTACAATTGGTTATAACCCATTTGTAAATGGTTATTGGTGTGTCACTTTATAATAAGGTTACCTTTCATCATTGATAACTGGTTAACTCTTTATTTGTGTAAAAACTCATTTGAAAATTGAAGACCCAATGTATGTACAATTCACATTAGTGCACACTCTAAAAAAGAATATATAAAAAGAATATATAAAAAAGAATATATAATAATAAAGTGAAGGGTAACATAAAATAATATGATTAAATAATGTCTGTTGAATTTGGACAGACACATCACTAGTTGAAAAACTAATGACTGTTCACAGGACAGCACCAAAGCATTGTACATTTTCCAACTGCAAACATTCACAATCAGGGACATAACGGTTCATCATGGAAACAGTTGTAATATAAATGGTGTATATTACATTAACAAATGCCGTAATAAGCATTAACAGCATCAGTATAAGCTATTCTAAACACTCTATGAAGGATACATTATTACTGTATAAAGTGTTTCCCAAAAGGGTTATTCTAAGAACCGTTTTTGGTGCCATTTAGAAGCTTTTAAAGTTTCTTTGGAGAGGGTATTACTTGGAACCACAAATAGTTTGTTTATTAGAATAGTGTAAAGATGTTGTCTTTCTATGTTCTCAAAAGGTGGAAGATACAGTTTCACTTCAAATTATGATTATGGTCTAATGTCCAAAATAGAGCTTTTTAAGCTTCAGTATTAAGCGCTGTGTTTGGTGTCAGCCTAACACTGCAAATCATCCTGAAAATACCACTGGGAGATTAATCTTCCAGCAGGACAATGGCTCTAGACATACAGCCCAAGCCACACTGGGTTGGCTTTAAAACAAAAAGGTCAATCTCCTGGAGTTGCCCAGTCAAAGCCTGCACTACAATCCAATTGAGAATATGTGGAATGATTTCAAAATTGCTATTCACCAAAGGTCTCCATTTAAGCATTTTTGCAAAGAATGATGAAAAAGTGTTGTATCCAGATTTGCAAAGCTTTTAGACTTATTTGAATACTGTCAAGACTGTAATTGCTACCAAAAAAGTCTCTACCAAATATTGAATTAATTAGATAAATTCTTATGCAATCAATTATATGTTGTTTCATATTTATAATTAATTTAGAATCATTTTAAGCTTTTATTTTTGTGGCAAAACCACCTGATTTCATATATTTTGGGTTCAGTGTTGTAACACAATATGTGTAAAAGACCATGTAAAACTTTTAAACCCCTTCACAAAGAAAAGCCAAATTAGAAATGCGCCAAATCACTGCACATTGGGACACAAATTCTCAAGTGTGAATAAACACTGAATGTTACAATACATTTTATTTACTAACTTATTAGTGTCAGCAATTTTACTCTGAGCCTTATACCTTTTTAGAATTGCAGGATTATTGCGATACTCTTATTGGAAAATAAAGTATGTTTATACTGTCATCATGTTTACTCTGTTTGCAGGTGGGCATTTTATACAGACAGTGCTGTAGATGAGAATTCTGGTAGGTATGTTTAAAGCAGTCATCAGGGATGTTTTACTCAAATGTTTCTCAAAGTTAGTGAAATGTTTCTAAAGCCGTAAAATGTTTATAGTTGTTGTGCTCAAAAATGTGCATTCCCTGGGGGAATGGTTAATAAAAGTACCATTTGTAAAGAAAACATGTTGGAAACTGATGGAATATACAACGGTCAAATCAGTGAGTTTTATAGTGTAAGGTCATGAAACATGGTGTGTGGTGTGTTTTCAAGGTACCTTACTGAATTATTACAGACCAACTGATTACATGCATGTGTGTTTGCATACTCTTGGAGAATTGGTTATATTCCACATGAGAAACCATGAGCAGGCAAAACATGTCTTTGATTTCTTATGGGATTCACATTCAACTGTAGGTCATAACAGAATGGCACAATCATAAAACAAAACATTGCAGCAAAGAAAAAAATTAACTGACCCCTGTTCAAAAGTCTGCATACCCTTAATTGTGTATTACCTCCTTTAGCATCAATGACAATGTGCAGTCTTTTGTAATAGTTGTCTGAGGCCCCAAATTCTTTCAGATGTTATAGCTGCCCATTCATCCTGGCAAAATGCCTTTGGTTTTCTGGCATGAACCGCATGTTACAGATCTCCCCAAAGTGGCTTGATGATATTATGGTCAGGAGACTGATGCACAACCTTCACCTTTTTCTACGGTAACCACTGGAGGGTCAACTTGGTCTTGTGCTTAGAATGTCCAAGAGTGTCCCATGTGCAGCTTTTGTGCAGAAGAATGCAAATTGTATGCTAGTATTTTCTGATAGAATGCCGCATTCATCTTTCACAGTGGGGATGGTATTCTATTCATTATAGGCATTGTTGACTCTTCTCCAAATGTGACCATAAAGCTCTATTTTGATCTCATCACTCAATTTGTGTGCCAGAAGCTGAGGCATGTCAAGATGTTCTGGCATATTGTAACCAGGCTTTTTTGTGGCATTGGCTCAGTAAAGGCTTTTTTCTGGGAACTTGACCATGCAGCTTATTTTCGTTCAAGTATTGTTGTATTATACTCCTTGAAACTCACAGTCTTCCAGAGCAGCTTGCATTTCTTCTGAGGTTACCTGTGGGGTTTCCTTTGTATCCCCAACAATTCTTGCAGTTTTGGCTGTAATCTTTCATGGTTTTTCCCTGGGATTGAATAGTACTGACTGGCATTTGCAAGTCTTTGGATATCTTTATATATTTTCCATCTTTATAAAATTATATTACCTTGTTACGCAGGTCCTTTGACAGGTATTTTGTTCTCCACATGGCTCAGTATCTAGCCAGCTCAGTGCATCCACGTGAGAGCTAACAAACTTGTTGACTATTTATACAGACACTAATTGAAATTTAAAAAGCTGCAATGTAAGTTGTCATTTTTGTGCATGTGTGTGTGTGTCACCTTGTTTGTCTGTAACAAGGCCAAACATTCAAGGTATGTAAACTTTAGATCATGGCCAAATGGGTGATTTCTGTTATCATTATTATTTAAAAATCGCCAAACAACTGTGATAAAAAATAGCTTCATATGATCAATAGACTTAAATAAAATACAGTTTTTTTTAAATCAATGCAACCTTATGAAAACAACCATCTTGCTACCCTACAATAAATAAATAAAGACAGGATAGAACATTCATCTGAGACATTCATCACTGACAGTCAAACAATACTGACATTCTATGCCGGATCAGAGTTCTCAAGTCTGAAAGGGTAGAGCAGCATCTACTGCAACACTTTTAATTGTCTGAAAAGTTATCATACACAACAATCGACATGTTACCAAAGCGGCGCTGTACATCTGAAGAGAGTACCAGACTAAATGGCATCAGTAGTCGTTCATTTGAGGGCCTTGGTTTTGATCAGTCATTTGATCAGTCATATTTTCAAAATCAATGCAACATTTTCACATTTTCTGCCAGTGTAGGCAAACTGTATGCAATATGTAAAAACAAATTACCATCATGCTCTGCTTCAGCTTGATATTTTAGAATTGTTTCATCCTTTTCTTGCATCTACACTGACTAATTCATCTTAGCTACACAAATATCAAACACATACATTCCTCTGAAGAAATAATGAATAATAATAATGCATTATATTTATATAGTGCTTTTCAAGGACCCAAAGACACTTTAAAAAATGTACATGGAATGGAGTGAGCGTGTAGGTTGATATGGAAGAAGGTCTGAGAGGTAGGCAGGGGTGATATTGTTTAGGGCTTTATGTCAGTAGGGGGATCTTGTTGTCAATGCGTTGGGAGCTAGGACGCCAGTGTAACTCACAGAGGATATGCTGCCTGGACTTGGTGTGAGTGAATAGTTTGGCTGTAGAGTTTTGAACCATTTGGACCTTATGTAGATTTGATGCCAGTGAGTAGGGAGTTGCAGTAATGATGATGGTCCAAAAAAGATTTTACACCCACTACTGAAATTTTTGATACAATTAAAACAGAAATCCATCTTCCAGTCAAAAAAACAGGAATCATCCATTCCTTTGCGGGCCAATGCGTTCCGGGTAGTTTTGCAAAATTCTGGTAGTCGGATGATGAGAAATTTTCCAGAAATCGGATGATGAGCAGGACCTCCTGGTGGGGTGTTGGCAGAGGCAGCATGAATCCTCAGGCAACAATTGATTGATCTGAAACATTAGCAGGGAAGGGACCACTATGAGTCATTCAGGACAGATAGTCTTAAAGCCTGGGCCATGGGTTCACATTCTCCTAAGATTAAACAGGACACCAGGGAAATTAGAGAAAGCTAATTTTCCATGTATTTAAAAGGATACCTCAGCATTTGTTGCAGTCTGAACCTTGTCTCCCATTGCGTAAACTAATGCAATGAAAAAAATTGGGACAAGACAGTAGAGACTGACCCTAGTCCCCCGGCACCATAAAATAGCAGTGTAAAATTTGGGGCTGAGCAGCGATTACTGCCTTGAGTCTTGCTGGGTGAAACTATACATGGATGGGGAATGTCACTTTCCAGCCATTTCCAGATTAGTCTTGTCACAAAGCCACTCCTGTGTTTTCTTGGCTGCGTCCTCTTGGAAGGCATACCTTCATCTGAGTCTGAGGTCCCAAGCACTCTGGAAGGATTTGTCTCTCTCTGGTACATTTCAGCTTCCCCTTGATCCTGACTCCTCTCCCAGTCCCTGCCCATTGATAAACATCCCATCTGTATTACCGTCACTTACCTCCCGTAAAATGTTATCATTTTCATTCCCGGGCAGCAATTGTCTGTGCAAGATTTCTTACTCTAAAAGCAACTTAACCAGACTGGGCTAACTACTGTAACCTATTAAGTGAAAATGCATCCAGTGACCTTTCTCAAGATGCGTACAGTTGCATCCAATATAATTTTATATTACTATTTTCTGAATGCTTTATTGCGACCTCATTGGGTTGCACCTCCAACTTTGAATACCTCTGTCAGAGAGAGTAACAAGTTTAAATGCTGCTTCAGCATTATGGATCCATTCATGCTTAGCCAGATGCAGACCATTAGTAAAATCTTCGCCAGATCAGTTGCCTGTAAACAAATCCATTAGCCTTATGCTGACATGACTTTGGATACCTTTCAGATAGAAAAATAATTGGGCAAATAATTCACTTGTTGGAAGAAAAAGTCATGGTTTACCGACCCCATCAGGTCTGCAAGTCACATTATGCTGAGTTGCGAACTAAAATGCAATATCTATTGGAATCCAGCCAGAGTGGGAATATTAAGCAATTTACATTTTTATTCACAGGCAACCAGCCAGGATTAGATAGATTTAGGATTAGATGGATTTAGACATGAGAATACCTAAACCATTTACATCAGAATATTGGTAACACGTCCAACAGAAAGATTGGATTCCCTTAAAAACATGTGATTATTTTTGTGCAGAATAATTGTAATGAACCAGTAAATGTACATGCAAAAACATATATCATTAAAACATCTACCTGCAAAGACCATGCTCGTCTCATCATCATTGGTATGTTTGTTCAAATCTCAGGTGTTAACAAACAACATTGGGGTTCTTTTACACCATTTTTAATTGAACTTTTTACAGATACATTTAAGGCCTGAGAAATCACTAGAAATGTTTAACACAAAATGCACATTGGTTAACATTTGTTGTGTAAAGTACACTGTTGATCATTATACGCTTTACAATAGGATTACCCATTATTTTTCATGTGCTTTATGATCTGTACTCACAGAATTAGACTAGATCAGGCCCTCATAAATGCTAACATTTGTTTCTGAATACAAATTTATTATGAAGAATATTTGTCAAAACCCATCAAATAGAGATGAACAATGTGTATGTTGGATGCAAAGGAGGGGATTCTCAAGGGTACGAAGTTCTTTTCAGAGTGAGTGTAATTAATGAAACAATTATTCTTCCATAGGACAAGGAGTGCATCGCAAATGGCATACCATTTCCATGGGGCTCAGGTCAAATGGTATACTGTCTCAACAAATCCTAAATATCTTAAATCTTAAATATCCATCTGTAATATCCACCAAAACTAGTTCCTGCTTTACTAGATCCATGTGAGGTACAAATAGTAGAGAGAAGTGCAATCTGACCTATACATTTGCATGATGAGGGAACACATAAATCCGGGGATTTGAAACGTCAATTGCTTTGTTTAAATGTCTTTGAACTTAAGTCATTCAGTTATTTTGCTGCTGTAGAAAACTATTGTTAGGATATGAATTGTCTTGAGAACAGCCATTGGCGAAATACAGAGAAAGATGGGGAGGTGAAAGAGGAATTGCTTGGCAAAGTCAAGCTGCCAATCAGTGGTTCTACTCTGGTTCTGTGCGGTCATTGGTCACTTTGTCTCTCCATGCTTAGGTAATAACACATGTAAGACGTGTTAACTATGAACTGGACACACTCATTTATCACAAGCATCAGCTTATTATGGTCAAATGTTTCATGCTTGACTGGAGACAATTCGTCTTCAGCATTGTCTTTGTATTATCGTAATGCCCTTCCGGGATGTAAGGACATACCGTCAGGACTCAAAGACAGTGTTGGTAGTCTGTTGCATGTTAACATTAAAAAGCTAGTCTCTAATTTGACATGTATATCTTGACATTTGCATTCACAACAGTTTTGCTTTGGAGCGTGTTCGGTTTATCTGTGACTTCACATTACTAAATAAAGCCCGTAAGTATCTTCAGACAAATTCATCTCAGCAGGATGTTGACTGATTAGTTGATTATACATCCCATGAGAATGAGAAGATAAATGTGTGTGTGTGTGTGTGTGTGTGTGTGTGTGTGTGTGTGTGTGTGTGTGTGTGTGTGTGTGTGTGTGTGTGTGTGTGTGTGTGTGTGTGTGTGTGTGTGTGTGTGTGTGTGTGAGACACTTAAGAGCACAGCTTGCTATTTGTTTTTTTATCTCTATGACGAGAAGGGAAATGAGGCTTCTAAGAGTGATGTCCTACATGACAGGCCCAGATAGGGAGGTAATAGTTTACCACGACCGATCTGTCCAAGAAAGATGCTGGCAACATTATCAATCAGATGATGACCATGGATAGAACAAGATGTCTGAACCGCCACTTGCATACTGCCGACACACAAACGCACACACGTACGTACATACGTCCACTCAAACATATGCCCACGCAAACCCGTGCATAAATAGCCATCAGCTCCTTTATAATTGAGAGCTTTTCTCGGGTGACTGTCAGTACAACAGACATGGGTGAATGGACTGAAATGAACTTTAAATGGTTTATGCCAGACTGTGAAGGATACATGTTATGACTCGACAGGCACAAGCAATATATTGGAGCAAACATACCGTGTATGATTAAAGCATGTAATATATTTCTTAGGTCTGATTTTGAAATCGTTCATCGAAAGCTCTATCATTGGACATCCAGGGAAGGTTTGGTTCATTGTTTTTTTTGATAATGGACAGAAATGGGCATTTGATTCTGTAAGTGTTGAATGGCGAGCAAGAGGCATACCTCAAAGGGGTTTTAAGGTTTTCAGGTTTTTCAGAGATCTGTTTTACTTCTCAATCAAAGGTCCGTGAGAGACTGCCCAAAGTCATTATAAGCCATTCCACAGCCCCAACTGATAACCCATTTGACTACACGTCTGTGTGAGATTGCTACAACACCAAAATATAATTTCTTGGAAGACTGCAGCACAGCATTGATATGTCTTGGAAGTCATGCTCAAGCCTAGAGCTGCATTCACTTTAGAGGCTATGCTCTTCAAAATGAGCCTTTAGAATTCTCTCAGCCTATAATGACAGACAATTATTATTGGTTTTGTCATTTAAATAATCTGAATAATTGATTTTCTTTATCAGAATATTGAGAGGCATATTTGCTCAGGTCATACAGTATCCATACCTCTCAAACTGATAATGGACCAGTTTGTTTTAAATCTGACTGGAAATGGCTTCAATCATTGTGATGTTTTTATAATGGTATAAAACACTGAACCATTTACTGAAAAAGCATGTGTCTTTATTGTTCATTTATCATATTTGTTTAAGGAGTGTACTCTATAACCTTTGATTACATGGAAGCCAATTAATTGTTAAAAAAACAAGAAAGCACTAAAAACATTGTTAAATGTTGTTATGCACTGTTTGATACGTCTTTAATATTTGTATCATTATGATGACCATCAATGCAGTTAAATTTTCTACTATGCATGGAAACACTGAAGATGAGACATTTTCTTGAAACAACATCACATCATTGTTCTATGCTATGCATTACGTTTCTAGCTAACCACTGCTATCGTTATCATTTTGATGGGACCAGTTCTGGAGAAAATGTCATCCATTCTCAGCCATGCCTTCCACAATACATCACCTCTTTAATCATCACACTCATCTAACATGCATTTGGTTTTGGGGTAAAGAAAGTGCCTTTGTGTGCACTATTTATCTACTGTCTAGGCTACAGTGCCAATGGCCCAAACAGGATGCATACAGTAAAAATGCTGTTTCTACAAAATAACTTTATTTGCTGGTAGATGTAAAAGGTCAGCACTACTAGAAGTGGACTTTAAGAAAAGGATTTGATGTGAGGTTTACAGAGCTGTCGCTGTGACTTACATGGGTGGGGAACTCTGACACGTTGGATATTGAACTTTTGAACAGACCAGGCTTCAGTATTTTAATACCTTATTTGGTCTTGACTGGGCTTGCATGGCATGATAGAAAAAAACATAATAGTCAGACGCGCAAAACCTGGGACAGACTCAAGCGAATGTTCAATCAATTTCAAATACTACAGACCTCAAATAATATAGCCCAACCCAGAGTCAATTGACAAGGCTTGATTATATTTAGAGGACATTTCAATCTATGCAACCAAACATGAGAAGTTATGAAAAATTAGATTGAAATGTTCACCCTTAGATAGGAGTGATAAGTGTGAGTGAAAAGGTTAAGTCCTGATAGAGATGACAGCAAGAAACATCACTATACATTCATTTTAAGTTGCACATAGACAGATGCCCACACACAAAGTGTATACAAAATATCTGGAAATTGATATTCAAATCCATGTCTGACAAATATTTCGTATAATAGGCTAATATTAGCCTGGAAGATTGTTAATCTTTCTTTGTAAACATTATTGATGTAGATGAAAGTTGAAGGTTTTTCTGAAAATGAAAAACAATAAAGGAGGGATTAGTTTTTGTTTTGGCTTGAGATATTGACTAAGTCCTCCAAACTTGGTGACATTCAAAAGTTATTGTTTTTTTCTTCTATTTTTTTATTGAAGTGGATATAAAAGGTTTAGTGTAAGTGCTTGCATTCTCTCTCTGGCTGTGAATAAGTCAGAACTAAAGCTAACTTAAAGCCGCCAAGCAGACGCTTCAAGGCTTGCATGTGTGTGTTTGTGGAGATAACATAGCTCATAGAGGTCGACAAGTCATCCAACATGCCTAAGGGTTTATATAAGCATCACTCCATTGATCTACAGTATGTGTGCGTCGGATGAAGTCCGATTTTTGAAGCTGTGGACACCTAACAGGATGGTTTTGGTTGTGAAGTAAAGCACAGTAGGATTCTGAGTACAGCAGAGCACAGAGTACAAAAAAGTATATAGTACTGCACTCCATTGAAATATACGCTCAGCAGAGTACTGTATTGAACTGTACTAAATGTATCTCTACCGGACTGTATGGCACTATTGAACTAAATATTGTGACAGCAGTAAGCCTAGTGGTGACAGGTAACCAAAAGGATGCTACATCGAATTCTGTTTGGATGTTGCATTCTGCAATTTCAGACAGGAAACCTCTTGTTTGTTTTAATTATCTTTTTTTAAAGAAACAATGCAAAACAATACACATCCATTATCTTGGAGTTCAATTATGTCCCTTTTTAAGGCGTCTCACCGCCATCGCAGGATTGCTTATACAATACAATTAATAACAACATTAACACTACTATTGTACCAGCCATATTGTACCTATAGCAAAGAGAAAAAGAAACAGAACCAAGAAGTGGAGGCTGGGGTGGTAAGTGGGTCTTGCAACCACATGCTAAGATGACCAGCAGAGTAGCAGAACAAGTGAGAACCTTGACCGATTTAAACAGACCGCCATAATAGATTAGGAAATCTTGAAACTCTGGTAGGATCCAGAAACTGATTCCTCAACAGTATTGCTACAGTACTTGCAAAACCTTTTCATCTAAACAGTTTTTTGGTAAACTTTTATTGAAGTTGATCATTCCAAATCTGTGCATATGCCTGCTCCAATATTTTTACTGAGATTAACAAGACTTGCATTGACAATTTACAATTTAAAAAAATTGTACAGTCAGCATACACTGAGGGCTGCGTGTCTGCAGGTTTTTGGTTTTTCCTATGAATTGGTTCCCAGTTTACACCTAAACAACCAGGTGAAGGTAGAAACTAACCAATTAGTAACCTAATTTGTCAATCAAGTACAAGGAGAGAGCGAAAACCTGCGAACACACGGGCCTCTGTGGAATAGTTTGGACACCCCAGGCATACACCTTCCAAGGTGGAGATACACCACCATGGATCACAACTGTGGAAAAAGACATTGCGACCCTCAGTGTATATTGTAGAAATTGAATATATTGTCACGTGCACTGTTACTGTTAGTTAGCGACTTACATTAATAGCAACTCAAACACATAGAGCTTGCTTAGCTTGTTTCATAAACCTATTTTTAAGGGTACTTGTTTACATTTTAAAACATCCTTTGACGGTGGTGAGTAAACAGAGAGGAGAGTTTTTGCTGAAAATTCAGTGGTCTTGACTGAAATCCCTGTTGTACCGGAGGTTGGACCAGCTGAAGCAAACTTGTTTCATAAAGCAGTAAACTGTCCTTAAATGATCAGAATAACTGTTAGTGTTTTCTTTGCAATGGCTCCTTAAGATCGACTGTGCACACTGCACTATTACAACTAACTCACCAACAGTTACCTAACTTTTTGTGGAAAATGATCAACATTATGGTTATCAACTTTCTTACCATATTGACGTTTAATGTAAAAATTGACTTACTGACTCAGGTACATAATTTGCTGGCGTGCCAAGAAATACAACATATTGGTCCAAAAAACATTAGCTTGTCAAAGATCTCAGGTTAAATTAAACATTTTTTTGAAACAATCGATTATGAATGTTTGTATATTGAATTTGGAATTGCTCTGTGTCTGGCTGTCATTGGCAATACAAAAAGCCTGAAAGCAATGACTAGAAACTGCTACCATATTCCAAAAGCATTCCTAATGAAATTGGTATCGATGTATTGCTGTTAACAGTTTGGCTTCACCCACTGATAAATTCTCCTGTCCCGATACCGGGTGCAGTCCAGCAACCATCTTTTGCTTCAGTGCCACAACAAGTGACTGCCATAATTGACAATTTTCAGATACTTTGAGCTATTAAGTTAAAATTGGAAATTTCATGCTAGCTCTGGAGTAAGCTTACGGTATGTTCTTAGCATAGTTGCAGTCATCTCTTTTAAACTCCACAATGAGGTACTCCAGGCATTGAGCTGTGATCAGTTGCTGATTCGAGTCATGTGCATCATTGAAACCTACATCAAAGTGCTGCTAACAGTTAAGCTTCCACCACTGCCAGCATCATAACACATGACTGCCCTCCTTGACCAAGTTCCAGTCATTTCAGCAATACAAAAGGCATGAATTATAGTTAAGTCCCAAAGGCTACATTTAAAGCTAGCTGTGGAGTGGGCTTATGGTACATTCTTATCTCTGTTACCCTAGCCCTGTTACTTAAAATACTAACTGATGTCAGTGTGAAAAGGCCCTTACAAATACACACATTCACTTCAGGCAGTTTGCTTATACAGTACATAAATACTCTGCAAAGTAGACCCTCGAACAGGTAGTTGAATGGAAGAATATATAATGCCCAACTAGATAACTTTTTTGACCAAGTTAACCTAGTTTTGCTGGATGCACTTGGAAAGTGCAAACAGATCACCAAAATAGTTGTGGTAGACCTATTTGTAAAAAATCTACCAATTTGACACAATGTTTTGTTATGATTTCAAAACCAACCAAACCAATCAGAGAAAAACATATTGTTCACGTACTTTGCGGTACCAATGTCAAGGCTACGTCCACATTTCCATAACAACTTGCACCCCATTGAATAATGCATGGGTAAAGAATTTAAGAATAATGGAATGTTTAAGTAAATATTTGTTAACTTTCACCAACTATTTCACTTGTTTGTTAAATGCACTCCTGTTATCGTTGTGTGCTCTGTTGACACTTACTATGTCTGTAGTTGTTTCTATCCATAACCTCTGTCTATCCTGTCCTTTAGTCTGCAGTCTGGAGATTGGAGAGATGAAAGCAATCAAGCTGAGAATCATTAGAGCCCGCCTCCCACAGGACTCATTAGCGTAGCTGTCCATTTGTTCCAGTTCAATCTGAAGACTGTGGAAAACATAGGTTATTCAAATATCTAAGACGACTGCATAGGAGAAATGCTAAATGCATGGTTAAATGCTTGAGGTATAGACACATTCCAAATTTTACTTGATTAGATGTTGTTGTTAGTGGTAGATAACATAGACAGAATATATGAAACCTATGTGTTACAAAACAAAATCTTCACCACATTTTCATTCAATTATATAAAATTATTAGCAGATGCATCATCAGTATGATGAAATAAATATTTGCCATACATTTATAACAACATTCCCAGTTAACTGTAATATTTACAAAATTAGTGTGTGTATGTATGTGTCGATTCTTTTTTAAATATATATATATATAACTGGGAGATTAACTGAGTTTGAGAAAGGTTTAGTGCAGTTACTTCAGAGTTGGAAGGTGGTTAGATATTGTAAGAATAGTCCTATTGGTCTCCAAGCGACAGATGGATTGTTACTATGAAGTTCTGTTTTGTTCCATTTTGTTTTTGTTGTTTTTCTTGAACATTGCCTGTTTTGTTTGTTTTTTTCACTTGTCCTTCTGCATTGTTGTTTATCTTTACACATGTTTACACCCTATTTATTCAGTTTGCCTTGTCAGTTTCATTGTGAAATATTGTTTGTATGCTATGACTTTACTAAGCCTGTTACTTAGTTGCTCGGTGAATCCTTTTGATAGCCCTTCCATATATCTAGCCTGATTTTTCCTGTGATTAAACCTGCCTGTCTAACGGACACAGCTTGGAAATAGATACTTTAAGTTGGCAGTAATTTTTCAGCTTACTGTGGTTTTGAAAATGGAAATTAAATGAAATATACCAGGTAGACTATTTTACTTTTTATAGGGGGAAGAACAATTGTCAGGAGTAACATGTAATGCCACCTATGAAGTTGTTGGACCAGAGTCGGTTTTGTGGGGAATGTTTTTTTAAATGCGTAATCCAATATGTAGTTGGTTTTGGATTAGTGTCATTTAAAAATGTAAAAACATCTGCCATACATTTATACACTACCGTTCAAAAGTTTTGGTCACTTGGATACAGTGGGGCAAAAAAGTATTTAGTCAGCCACCAATTGTGCAGGTTCTCCCACTTAAAAAGATGAGAGGCCTGTAATTTTCATCATAGGTACACTTCAACTATGAGAGACAAAATGAGGGGAAAAAATCCAGAGAATCACATTGTAGGATTTTTTATGAATTTATTGGTCAATTCCTCTGTAAAATAAGTATTTGGTCACCTACAAACAAGCAAGATTTCTGGCTCTCACAGACCTGTAACTTCTTCTTTAAGAGGCTCCTCTGTCCTCCACTTGTTACCTGTATTAATGTTTGAACTCAGTATAAAAGACACATGTCCACAACCTCAAACAGTCACACTCCAAACTTCACTATTGCCAAGACCAAAGAGCTGTCAAAGGACACCAGAAACAAAATTGTAGACCTGCACCAGGATAGGAAGACTGAATCTGCAACAGGTTTGCAGCTTGGTGTGAAGAAATCAACTGTGGGAGCAATTATAAGAAAATGGAAGACATACAAGACCACTGATAATCTCCCTCGATCCGGGGCTCCATGCAAGATCTCACCCCTTGGGGTCAAAAGTATCAGCAAAAAATCCCAGAACCACACAGGGGGACCTAGTGAATGACCTGCAGAGAGCTGGGACCAAAGTAACAAAGGCTACCATCAGTAACACACTACGCCGCCAGGGACTCATATCCTGCAGTGCCAGACGTGTCCCCCTGCTTAAGCCAGTACATCTCCAGGCCCGTCTGAGGTTTGCTAGAGAGCATTTGGATGATCCAGAAGAGGATTGGAAAATGTCATATGGTCAGATGAAACCAAAATAGAAATTTTTGGTAAAAACTCAACTCGTCGTGTTTGGAGGAGAAAGAATGCTGAGTTGCATCCAAAGAACACCATACCTACTGTGAAGCATGGGGGTGGAAACATGCTTTGGTGCGTTTTTTCGGCGAAGGGACCAGGACGACTGATCCGTGTAAAGAATGAATGGGGCCATGTATCGTGAGATTTTGAGTGAAAACCTCATTCCATTAGCAAGGGCATTGAAGATGAAACATGGCTGGGTCTTTCATCATGACAATGATCCCAAACACACTGCCCTGGCAACAAAGGAGTGGCTTAGTAAGAAGCATTTCAAGGTCCTGGAGTGGCCTAGCCAGTCACCAGATCTCAACCCCATAGAAAATCTTTGGAGGGAATTGAAAGTCTGTGTTGCCCAGCGACAGCCCCAAAACATCACTGCTCTAGAGGAGATCTGCATGGAGGAATGGGCCAAAATACCAGCAACAGTGTATGAAAACCTTGTGAAGACTTACAGAAAATGTTTGACCTCTGTCATTGCCAACAAAGGGTATATAACAAAGATGAACTTTTGTTATTGACCAAATACTTATTTTCCACCATCATTTACCAATACATTCATTCAAAATCCTACAATGTAATTTTCTGGATTTTATTTTCTCATTTTGTCTCCCATAGTTGAATTGTGCCTATGATGAAAATTACAGGCCTCTCTCATCTTTTTAAGTGGGAGAACTTGCACAATTGGTGGCTGACTAAATACTTTTTTGCCCCACTGTATG